>PITA01004189.1:0-113673 GCA_004023965.1 Spilogale gracilis
ATTTGACAGAGAGAAACACAGCGAGAGACGGAACACAAGCAGAGGGAATGAGAGAGGAAGAAGCAGGCTTCCCGCCGAGCAGGGAACCCGATGTGGGACTCGATCCCGGGACTCCAGGAACATGACCTGAGCTGAAGGCAGTCGCCCAACCAACTGAGCCACCCAGGCGCCCCGGAATTTTGTTTTCATACTGGGGATTCCAGTTCCCTCTGCTCTCAAAGCCTTTCCATGATAATTCTTCCCTTTCCTTCTTTTGTCTGGTCTGTTGATGATAGGTGTCATTTATCATGCCAAAGCTAATCCTTTCCTGTCCTTTGGGCCTGTACCTACTCACCTCTGAATTGCATCTTGAATCTGCCGTCTGCTAGCTTTTCTCTGCTCTACAACACGTTTAGGTGTCTCTAGACCTGACAAATAACCTTCTCTGTTAGCCCCTGCTACTATTGCCACACACATCACCTGCTACTTCAACTTGCCAACAATCTTCTCACTCCTTAGCCCTTTGCAGTCTGGCTTATACCCTCATGACTCTCCTGACTGCTCCTTTCCAGATTATCAGGGATCCAGTGCAGTGGTCTTTTTTAAGGATTTGCTACTCCCAGGGGAGCCTGGGTGGCTCAGTTGGTTAAGCGACTGCCTTCGGCTCAGGTCATGATCCCGGAGACCCGGGATTGAGTCCCACATCGGTCTCTTTGCTCGGCAGGAAACCTGCTTCTCCCTCTCTCACTCCCCCTGCTTGTGTTCCCTCTCTGGCTGTGTTTCTCTCTGTCGAATAAATAAAATCTTAAAAAAAAAAAAAAAAGTTTTGCTACTCCCCAACCCCCACAAAAAGACTTACTGTCCTCAACTCTTCTCTAACATTTAATGCCAGGTGAGGTTTGAAAGAAGGAGATTTTATAGTTAAAGAAGAGTTTTTGATAGGAAAAAGCTGCTAGTTGGCAAATAGTTGGTTTTCTTATAGTCATCTGGACCTCAGTCTTATACCAGAAACTGGACTTTTTCTATGTACCTAGAGATGAAAATACCTTTGGGAATAGGTTGATACTCATGAAACTCCCAGGTGATGTGGAGGGCCAAATTATTAACAATAATAAGGAAACTTCTTTCTTTCCTAGCATTTAACACCCAGCAAAGTTTGATTATAGTCACAGTATGCCCTCTATGTCTCAGTTGCAGTATGCTGGAGTGGAATGGAAAGCCTGTGAAATCAGATAGATCTGGGCTTGAATCTGACTCTATCTCACTGGCTAATATCTAATTTTGGGGATGAGTCTAATTCAGTTTCTATATCTATAAAAATAAGTATATTACCTGTTTTGGATCAGTGATATACAATTTATCTGTAATTTACCAACATGTCACAGTAGTGACACATACAGGGTGCCTGATGTCATCATCTTCATTACCAACAAACATCTGAGCATTCAGGCCTGCCAGGCACAGTAGCTGACTGAGTTATAAACTGCAACTAACACACTGACCCTGTACTCTAGAAGTCTTCAGTGTAGTGCAGATGGCAGAGATGCCCAGTTAAATACAGTGTAGCAAATTGCATGGAACTATGTCAGAGGCATTGGGCATGGACAGAAGTACTGCTTATCTCCATGGGTTTTCCCTTCTCATCTTTGCTGGACTAACTTATGCCGTTCTCTACATCTCAGGTTAAACATCACACTTTCCTTCATGTGATTTGTTGCCATGTGCTCTTGTACTCTGTTTCATAGTATTCATCCTGCTATCTGCTACTTATTTAATGTCTGTTTCAGACTCTTAGGACTACGAGGCCAGGACTATCTCTGTCTTGTTCATTACTATGTTCCCATAGCTAATATAGTGCCTGGCACATAGTAGGAACTCAAGAAACCTGTAGTTGAATCGGGAACTATAAGGGATTTGATGGGATTGTATGAGGGAGGGATTAGAAATAAATGAAAAGATTGTAGAGACAAGATAATGAAGAGGCTTTTCTGGTATAAGGAGTTTGGACCTTACATAGCAGAGAATGTGAACCATTGAAAGATTTTGAGCAAGGGATATTATCAATTTGGAATTTACAAAAGTACATCAGGGTTCACTTAGTGTAGTGGATATATATGTATGGGGGTGCGGGGAAAAACAGGTATCCAAGAGTTGAGTTAGGAAAATTTTGTGAGAGACCAGGTAAGGAATTTAGGTAAGACTCAAACCAAGGTAATAGCAGTGGGGACAAAACAATTTGAGAGGTAGAATTAATGAGATTAAGTGAACAAGTAGATGTGAGTAGGAAAAAGAAAAAGTTTATGTTGACTTCTAAGTTTCTAGCTTATATGGTGGATGGTGGGGGGAAATTAATTATAAACAAAAGATAAGCTTTGGCATCAGACAACTAGGATGTGACATTACAAGACATTAGCCTTACTGTTCCCATCTATAAAGTAAAAATTTTAAGATCTACCTTTTGGTGTTGGTATGATATGAAATGGCTGGCACTGAACAGAGACAACACCTAAGTTAATATGTTTGTCTCTACCTTCACCACCACTACCTCCTCCCCCCCCCCCCCAGCCATAATCAGGTTCTGGCTAAAAGAGTAAAAGATTTAATGAGGAAAGACAGAATTTGGTTTTGCACACTTTAAGTACACAATTTTTCAGCCAATATTCCATTTCCTGCAACTACACAACAAAGATTGTTTATAATAATGTGTTGACCAAAGACAAGGTTTGATGGAATCAAAGACCAACTCACTAATATTTGTGGCAAGTTAGAATACCAAAATAAAAATGAATGTTAGGCAGAAATTTCAATAATAAGTTCTCTCTCAATTACCCAGGAAAATAATTTGTCACAGTGCCTGAGGATTCCTGAGCATTTTGCATAATTGAAATTAGAGGGAAATTTTACTTTGCTGCTAGTTTTATGTGGGGACATCATTTCTAGCATCATACTTATCACAAGGGTATGTAACTTTGCAGAAGATACGTGTTCCCAGCAGGAAGAGAAGAAAAAATGTGTTTTTTATTTCATTTATTTATTTTTTTAAAGATTTTATTTATTTATTTGACAGAGAGAAACACAGCTAGAGAGGGAACACAAGCAGGGTGAGTGAGAGAGAGGGGAAAGCAGGCTTCCTACTGAACAGGGAGCCCGATGCAGGGCTCGATCTCAGGACTCCATGATCATGACCAGCCGAAGGCAGACACTTAACAACCAAGCCACCCAGGCACCCCTAAATGTCTTTTTTAAAGATACGTTAGAATAAACCTAACAAAGAGGTAAAGGACCTATACTCGAGGAACTACAGAACACTCATGAAAGAAATTGAAGAAGACACAAAAAGATGGAAAAGCATTCCATGCTCATGGATCCGAAGAATAAACATTGTTAAATGTCTGTACTGCCCAGTGCAGTCTATACTTTCAATGCCATCCCGATCAAATCCCACCATCATTTTTCAAAGTACTAGAACAAACAATCCTAAAATTTGTATGGAACCAGAAAAGACCCCGAATTGCTAAGGAAATGTTGAAAAAGAAAAACAAAGCTGGAGGCATCACATTACCTGATTTCAAGCTTTATTACAAAGCTGTGATCACCAAGACAGCATGGTACTGGCACAAAAACAAACACATAGACCAATGGATCAGAGTAGAGTCCAGATATGGACCCTCAGCTCAATGGTCAAATAATGTTCAACAAAGCAGGAAGAAAATATCCAGTGGGAAAAAGACAGTCTCTTCAATAAATGGTGCTGGGAAAATTGGACAGCTACATATAGAAGAATGAAACTGAATCATTTCTTTTTTTTTTTTTAAAGATTTTATTTATTTGACAGCGAGAAACATAGCAAGAGAGGGAACATAAGCAGGGGGAGTGAGAGAGGGAGAAGCAGGCTTCCCACCGAGCAGGGAGCCCGATGTGGGACTCGATCCCAGGTCTCTGGGATCATGACCTGAGCCGAAGGCAGTCGCTCGACCAACTGAGCCACCCAGGCGCCCGAAACTGGACCATTTCTTACACCATGGATGAAAGACTCAACATGAGGCAGGAATGTATCAAAATTCTAGAGAAGAATATAGGCAGCAACCTCATCGACACTGGCCACAGCAGCTTCTTTCAAGACATGTTTCCAAAGGCAAAGGAAAAAAAGCAAAAATGAACTTCTGGGACTTTATCAAAATAAAAAGCTTCTGCTCAGCAAAGGAAACAGTCAACAAAACAAAAAGGCAACCCATAGCATGGAAGAAGATATTCACAAATGACACTGCAGACAAAGGGCTGATACCCAAGATCTATAAAGAACTCCTCAAATTCAACAACCAAAAAAAAGATGGTCACATCAAAAAATCGGCAGAAGACACAAACAGACACTCCTTCAAAGAAGACATACAGATGGCTAACAGACACATGAAAAAATGTTCATCATCATTAGCCATCAGGGAAATTCAAATCAAAACCACATTGAGATATCACCTTACACCAGTTAGAATGGCCAAAATTAGCAGGACAGGAAACAACAAGAACCCTCTTAGAGAAAGGGGAACCCTCTTACACTGTTGGTGGGAATACAAGTTGGTGCAGCCAGTTTGGGAAACAGTGTGGAGATTCCTTAAAAAATTAAAAATAGAGCAATACCCTGCAATTGCACTACTGGGCATTTACCCCAAAGATACAGATGTAGTGAAAAGAAGGGCCATATGTACCCCAATGTTCATAGCAGCAGTGGCCACAATTGCCAAACTGTGGAAAGAGCCAAGATGCCCTTCAGTAGACAAATGGATAAAGAAGATATGGTTCATATATACAATGGAATATTATGCCTCCATCAGAAAGGTTGAATACCCAACTTTTGTAGCAACATGAATGGGCCTGGAGGAGATTATGCTGAGTGAAGTAAGCCAAGCAGAGAAAGTCAAGTATCATATGGTTTCACTTACTTGTGGAACATAAGGAGTAACATGGAGGACAGTAGGAGAAGGAAAGGAAAAATGAATTGGAGTAAATCAGAGAGGGAGATGAAGCATGAGAGACTGTGGACTCTGAGAAACAAACTGAGGGTTTTTGGAGGGGAGGGGTGGTCAGGGGATGGGTGAGCCTGTTGGTGGGTATTAAGGAGGGCATGTAGTGCATAGAGCACTGGGTGTGGTGCATAAACAATGAGTCTTGGAACACTGAAAAAATAAATCTTCATTTATAAAGTTATGAACACTTACCAATTATTAGTCTTCAGTTGCCAACTCCTGTTTGAATCCAGTGACAAAGAAGTCAGCAGCTTGTATGTGAAGTTTTTATAAGCTTAAATTCCCAAGACTAAGAGTCAAATTGAATAACAGTTGCTGCAAAATGATGCCATTTTTTAAAAAATTCATTTTTTATTTAAGTTGAAATAAACTATACAAAATTGATTTTCTTCACCAAAAATAACAGCAATATTTTCTGTATTATTCCTAGATAAACCACAAAACATTTGTTTTTGTAGATTTTCCAGGTTTTGTTTATAAATCAGTATGAGGCAGTGGATATAGTCTTGGAAAAAGACAAAGGAAAACAGACATCAGTTTTCAATATCCATGGCCTCTGATCCTGTCTTGACCATGAACAGAGGCGTTCAACATATACCTGCTAAAAAGCTTATGAAGATGTAGGCTCAACAAAGAATGTAAACAGCAACAACCCAATGTGGAAAAACAGTGGCAGGCTCTCCCATTCAAACTTGAACTGTAACTTGTTCCTTTAAGTATATTTGATAAAGACAAAATCTCTATGCAATCCTTGCTTGGCAAGCTCAGGAGTTTCTCTCTGTCTGGTAACTCCCTTAACTGTCCCTCACAGATTTTTAACATACTAACACTCCTACTATTCAAAGGTCACTGGTGAGCTTCTTGTAACATTTTATAAAATGTATTTCCTCCTCCCAAACCTCTTCAAAATCTTTATCTTCTAAGAACTGATAACTCAATATTCAACAGTTGGATCCAGTGATGATAAATGTTACATCCAAAATGACTTAACTAAAGCAATCCCCAAGTGTAGTTAGCAGAGATCCCGTAGAAGTGTGATGAGGCACTTTCAATACTATCTTCAGGAAGAGAGTTTAAACAGGGGCCATTTAAATAGGCAGATTATCAATGGCTAATGTGCTCAATGAGAGGTCAATAGGTCAAGGTATTCAGTGATTAAGTGGCTTATATACACCTACTTGACAGCTTTTCTGTAAGATGTTTTCAAATTTCTTACAGATTTTCCAAATAAGGGAAAGCCTACTTTAAACATTTCTTAGGTATTTTCAGTGGTTTCTGAGTTATCTGTAGGAAGCTCTGACTTAGTTGTATAGAGTTGGATATATGTGTCCACTGTTAAATCCAGATCATGTTTTGTATCAAAATTTATGTTAGGCAAAGCCAAGGTCCTTGACCTTTGGTCTGTCAAAGTGTTCCTCAGATATGCTTTGAGACGCTTCTGCCCATTTTCATAGTGTTTATTGGTAACCTTCATCACAGAAAGAATACACAGGACTTTCAACAATGCATAAACATTAGGAAAAAACTTGATGTCTAGTAGATGCAGGGCTTCATAGATGGTAGATAGAAGCTCTGTATCTTTCCCTGTATGTTTCCACTTGATTCTCCAGCAATGCAGCTCAGCTGAGTGTGTGTCAGGATTAGGCAAGTCACTTCTGTACATGTCAGCATGGTGATGCCATTATATTTATATATATATAAATATATGTATTTATATATAAATATATATGTTATTATAATATATAAATATATTTATATTATAATTTATATTATTATATATATTATATTATATATATTATATTATATATATTTAATTTGGCAGAGAGAAACACAGCCAGAGAGGGAACACAAGCAGGGGGAGTGAGAGAGGGAGAAGCAGGCTTCCCATGGAGCAGGGAGCCCGATGCAGGGCTCCATCCCAGTACTCTGGGACCATGACCCAAGACGAAGGCAGAAGCCCAATGACTAAGCCACCCAGGCACCCAATGCCATTATATTCTTTAAAACAAACAAAGGGTATTTGATAATTAGAATTCTAGTATTTTCATTGGACTCATATAAATAAGCATTTTGGAGCATATAACCAATAATTTATGTTGTGGGAATTAAAAGTCTGTTTTTTAGAGGAGGAATTTCAGGAAGCATGAGGCATTCCCTCTGTCAGATTAGTCTGTTTCTTGAGCTTGTGCTCTTTCTACTATAGCACAGGTTAAATCTGCTTAAACATGTTCTCTTCAAAAAGAGCTTCAGAAGTTTGTGTGTGTATGTGTATGTGTGTGTGTGTGTGTGCGCGCGCATGTATGAGTGTGTGCGATGGTGTGGCAGGCCATAAAAAAGCTAAGTCCTTTTTATGAACAGATTCAGGTGAGTAAATTTGAGGAAAATGGATAGTGTTTTTCAAAATACTAAGTTGTAAAAGTAAACCCAAGACTGTGATTTTTGTGAAAATACATTCTTGGTTTGAAATGGGATAAATGGCCTAATTTTCTCACTTTTGTTAGTAACATAATATTGTGGTCGCCATTTTGGCAACTGACATGACCTTGATGTAGGAGAGTAGATGGGGGTTGGTAAAGGATTCTCTACAACAAAGGCTGATGCTTTGGGAAGAGGTATCAGAAATGGCCAATAAAATTAGACGTTATTTGTGATAGTGAGTAATTGAGTAACCTGAGTAGCAAACAGAAAAGTCAGTAGCAGTATGACACCAGTGTGTGATCTCACTTCTTACATATCACTATCTTTTACTTCCTCTGTATTTAGGGTGGCCTACTGTCCTCGTTGGCTTGGGACTTTCTGGTTTTAGCATTGAAAGTTTATTTCAGTCCCAGGCAAACAGTGATGACTAGTCACCCTAATTATAATCTTAGATATAAAGTAGCCAGTGGCTTTCAATTTTTTTTAAAGATTTTATTTGGGGCACCTGGGTAGCTCAGTGGGTTAAGTCTCTGCCTTTGGCTCAGGTCATGATCTCAGGGTGCTGGGATCAAACCCCAAATCAGGCTCTCTGCTCAGCAGGGAGCCTGCTTCCTCCTCTCTCTCTCTGCCTGCCTCTTTGCCTACTTGTGATATCTCTCTCTTTCTGTCAAATAAATAATTAAATAAATAAATCTTTTAAAAAAAGATTTATTTATTTAAGACAGAGAGAGAGCATGAGCTGAGGGGAGGAACAGGGGGAGAGGGAGAAGCAGACTCCCTGCTGAGCAGGGAGCCTAATGTGGGGCTTGCAGGTCTCAATCCCAAGAACTCAGGATCATGACCAGAACCAAAGGCAGATACTTAACCAACTGAGCCACCCAAGGAACCACTAGTGGCTTTTAAAAAATATTTAGAATATTATCCAGAATCTCTTTTTGGAAAAAGATAGGATGACATGCAATGTTTTTTCCTTTGGTATGAGGGGAGGGGCAGGGTTACTAAAGAATATGTCATTTGAATTTATATCAAAATAGATGACATAATATTTTCTTTTCAAATCTAAATATTCCTGATTTTTAAAAAAATTTTGTGTTTATTTGAGAAAGAGTGAGCAAGTGAGAGAGAGAACACAAGCAGGGTGAGGGGCCGAGGGAGAGGGAGAAGCAGACTCCTCGCTGAGTAAGGAGCCCGATGTGGGTCTTGGTCCCAAGACTCCATCCCAGGACCCCGGAATCATGACCTGAGCAGAACGTGGGTGCTTAACCAACTGAGCCACCCAGGCACCCCTATTTCTGGTTTTGAATCAGGGAGATCACTAAATTATCTGCCCCTGCAAGTCTCCTTCCCTTGCCACTTCTATTTGCTCTTATGATCGCACTTACCCATGAAGGGTAGCTCAGGATATAAGCTTAATAGACTTAATAAACTAAGGATATAAACTTAATAAAGGAACTAAGATGGGCATTTGAACTGCCTTGTTTATGGAAGAATTAAACCAATATTGTAGGCAGCTGATCTTTAATTCTCTGCCAAACTTGCTGCCCCTAATCAAACCTGAGACCCCTAAAAGCAACATGCTTAAACTGGGCTCTGAAGAGACCTCTTCAGTTTGGCAATGAAGTTGCCAAATCATTTTTGCTTGTGATTTCCAACTACTCACATTAACTGCTTCCATCCATGTCTGCTCGGAGTCCCAGCTGCAGTTCTCTCCCTCATTGAGGATCACTTTGCTACAGAGCAGAATCCCTATTAGGCACTCTGTTCAAAGCCACCACCGGCTGGGAGTTACAGAGCTTTATGATCCGGCATTGCTGGCTTGTCGTGTTCTTCCCAGCTGTTGATGCAGCACTAAGGGCAAGAGGTGACTGGGTCACTTCTACTCCACCTGCTTCTGTTGTTGTTTCTTTTAAATCCTCTTAAATAGACTTTTAAGTGTGAACTTTGCAACCACGTCCTGGCCAAGGAACAACCTTAGAGGCAGCTGCAGCCTGTTCAAAAGAGATGGCCTGGATGGGAACCCCAGATTCTCTTGATTTCTGTTCATGAGATCTCACTAATCTGGCAGCCAGGTGGTTAGTGCCAGTGTTAACCACGTGGACTCGTCAGGGTGTTCCTTTGCCCAAAGGCTGCAGGAGGGTGACAGCTGGAGCCAGTGAAGTCTGAATTTCTCCTATCCAGGGACAAACTGGGAAGTCAGAAATTTCTTCTTGGCCATACTTAGGATGCTAAATCTGAGATGGGCTTTAGAAATCCACTAGCCAGAAATCACAGAAGTTATCTCTAAAACTGGACAGGTTGCTGTGCCACGTATTACCCCTTTTTTAGTGAAAACTGAGATGATATAGTGGCTATAAGCAAAAACAGTAGAGCTAGTCTGCCTAGGTTTGATTCCTGACTCCCTCACTTATTACCTGTGTGACCTGGGATTAAATTTCTCTCTCAGTGTTTCCATCTGTTACATAGAAATAATAATATCTACCTCAGAATATTATTTCCAAAAGCCAGGTGAGTCAATATCTATAAAACACTTAGAATAGTGCCTGACAGAAAAAGCTACATAATCTTTAGCTGATATTAGTATCATTAGTTACAAACCCAGCAGTTCCTCAAATAATTTGTTGTGGGCCTCAGTTCTTGGGATAACATTCATAAGGTTTACCATTGTTGATCATTGTAGTGTAATGGACTCAATGTGGCCCCTCAGAATTGCTGTGTTGAAATACTAACCCTCATAGTGATGATTTTAGGAGGTGAGGGTCTATGGGAGGTGATTAGGTCTAGAGGGTAGAGCCCACTTAAGTGGGAATAGCGCCTTTATTTTATTTATTTTTTTAGTTTTATGGTTTTATTAATACAAATATGACATACACAACAAGCTGTCTATTCATTTTCTTTGCTGCGCAGCCTGGCGTTAGGATTGGTGACTCTGATTGCCAGCTGGGCTGCTCTTTCCACAATAGCTTTGTGGTTCTTGGAGGAGACATTGTGAGCAATCTCTTCACAGTAAGATTTGTTGCACATCAGCAGCATTTCAAGCTCCTTGATGTTGTGGACTAGGAAGCCACGGGGCAACATGTGCTTTGTTTTCTTGTGGCTCCCGTAACCAATGTTGGGCATCAATATCTGGCCCTGGAATCTTCTGCACATCCTATCATCAGTGCCTCTGGGTTTCTGCCACTTGCTCTTAATTTCGACATATTGGTCTGACTGGTGCCGGATGAATTCCTTGGTCTTCTTTTTAACGATCTTGGGCTTCACCAAAGGTCTGAGAGCAGCCCTGATGCCCAGTAACAGATGGCCGCCACCTTCTCAAGCAGTGCCGAGGAAGAGAGTGGGAATAGTGCCTTTATAAAAGGAACTCCAGAGAGCTCTCTTTCTGCCATATTTAGGGCCCAGAAGAGGGCTCCCACCAGAACCTAACTATGTTCTTGTTGATGTTACCCTTCCAGCCTCCAGAACTGTGAGTGATATATTCTGTCATTTATAAGCCACTGAGTCTTTAGTACTTTGTTGTGGTAGCCTGAATAGACTAAGACTGTTGCCGATATTTTTGATCTGTAAACAGTGACCCCAGTTCGAAATAATTATTTTACAGATATTATCTTATTTAAACGATGTAAATCTCAGTGAAATTGGTGTTCTCATTATCTCCATTCTACACTGGAGGAAACTGAGGCTCAGGCAAGCTAAATATGATGCCAAGTTCACTAGGTAGTAAATGACAGAGCTGGGACTCACACCCAATTGTGATTTTGGATATGAGCTGATACCATAATGGGTTGCGATTTTAGTGGCTGACAAGATGGCGGTGAATTTATTTTGCACGTGGGAGGAATGTGAATCCTTGAGGGCTCACCTTGGTAGATTAAATTGTCCCTCAAAGATACCAGGTCCTAATCCCTGGAACCTGCGAACATTACTACATATGGTAAAAAGGACATTGCAGGTGAGATTTTAAATTAAGGATCTTGAGATCAGGAGATTATCTCAAATTTTCCAGGTGGGTTCGAAATACAATCCTGTATTTCCTTATAAGAGGCAGAGGGAGATTTGCATACAGAAAAAAAGAAGGCAATATGATCACAGAGGTAGAGGTTGAAGGATGTGATCACAAGGAAGCCAAAAATGTTAGCAGCCACCAGAAGTTGGAAGGGGCAAGGAACAGTTCCTCCTCCTCAGCCCCTCAGGAGAGTATGGCCTTGGTGTCACCTTGATTTCCACCCAGTGATACTGATTTCAGACTTTCGAAGTGTGAGAATAAATTTCTATTGTTTTGAGACACCAAATTTGTGATAATTTGTTGCAGCAGTCTCAGGAAACTAATACAACTGTGACCTTTGAACAACAGGACTTTGAACTTCACAGATCCACTTATATGCAGATTTTTTTCAATAAATACATGTATAATACTGCAAATGTATTTTCTCTTTGTTAACTTTTTTCTCTAACTTTATTGTAAGAAAACAGTATACAATACATATAACATACAAAACCTATATTAATTGACTGTTTATGTTATCAGTAAGGCTTCCGGTCAACAATAGGCTATTAATAAAGTTTTGAGGCATCAAAAGTTATACTTAGATTTTTTTTTTTTAAAGATTTTATTTATTTATTTGACAGAGAGAAACACAGCGAGAGAGGGAACACAGGCAGGGGGAGTGAGAGAGGGAGAAGCAGGCTTCCCGCCGAGCAGGGAGCCCGATGTGGGGCTCGATCCCGGGTCTCCGGGATCATGACCCGAGCCGAAGGCAGTCGCTTAACCAACTGAGCCACCCAGGCGCCCCTATACTTAGATTTTTAACTGCGTGGGGGAAGGGGAGTGTTGAAGGCCCCCGTTGTTCAAGGGTCAGCTGTACAAATGGTAATTAACATTTGGATCTCTGCCTTTTTAAATATAATTCCAAGGGTATAGGTATTGAATAAAAAGCTTCCTACAACTGCACAGTTGTGCTTAAATGAGGACCAAATCTTTTCTTTTTCATTAAGAGCAGTGGTTCCCAAACTTAGCTGACACTGGAATCACCTGAGAATATTAAAATTCCTGAATATCCAGCCACAGTCCAGACCAATTACATCAGAATCTCTGGAGGTCAGACCCAGGCATAAGTTCTTTTTAAAGTTCCCAGGTGATTCCAGACTGTAGCCATGTTTGGGAACCACTGAGTTAGAAGTAAGAAGCATCTCTAGATCTGTGGTTGGACTTCTGCCTGTAATTCTGGGTGTGAATTTTCATGTACCTTGCTAAGTGTACTTATCTGGTTGCCACGTACCTCAAACTAAACAGGAAGAGAGCTTATTCCATTCTCTCTGCAAACTTCTTCCCTGTCCTGTGCACGCAGTGTGGTTACTGATGCCATCAGCTTCTGTGTCATGTTGGCCCCACGTGACCCCTCCCTCTCTTCTTCTCGCATCTCACTCCACCCCCAGACATACTTCTCCCAGCTGAGGATTTGAGGGAGCTTTCAGGTGGGGTAGAAGGGGCAAGTGGTCTTCCCCACTGTCCTTTGAGCTACTGCTTTATTTTTATTTTATTTTATTATTTTTTTATTGTTACTTAAATTTTTTTTCCAGTGTTCCAAGATTTATTCCCCATTCCCCACACCCAGTGCTCCACGCAATAGGTGCCCCCAGTACCCACCACCAGGCTCTCCCATCCCTCCACCCCGCTCCCTCCAAGTCGCTCAGTTTGTTTCTGTGTCCAAAGTCTCTGTTGTTTTGTTTTTCTCCCTGGATTACCCTGCTTCCCATTTACTTTCCTTCTCCCACTGTCCTCCAGGTTACCCCTCATGCACCGCAAGTAAGTGAAACCATGTGATACTTGACTTTCTCTACTTGGCTTATTTCACTCAGCATAATCTCTTCCAGTCCAGTCCGTGTTGCTACAAAAGTTGGATATTCATCCTTTCTGATGGAGGCATTGTATTCCATTGTATATATGTACCACATCTTCTTTATCCATTCATGTGTTGATGGGCACCTTGGCTCTTTCCACAGTTTGGCGATTGTGGCCATTGCTGCGATGAACATTGGGGTACATTTGGCCCTTTTTTTCACTACATCTGTATCTTTAGGGTAAATGTCCAGTAGTGCAATTGCAGGGTCATAGGGTATGAGCTACTGCTTTTAAAAAATATCTGATTAGTGAATTAAATCTGTGAAAGATAACATTGGAAAAATGGGTTCTGCTTACAAAGTGGAAAAAGAAATGAAAATAGTATAGCTGCATTACACATCCTGTGTCTTAAATAGAAGACCTGTATTTTTTTTTTTTTTTTTTTTAAAGATTTTATTTATTTGACAGAGAGAAACATAGCCAGAGCGGGAACACAAGCAGGGGGACTGAGAGAGGGAGAAGCAGGCTTCCCGCCGAGCAGGGAGCCCGATGTGGGACTCGTTCCCGGGTCTCCGGGACCATGACCTGAGCTGAAGGCAGTTGCTTAACCAACTGAGCCACCCAGGTGCCCCGAGAAGACCTGTATTTTAATGGAAACTGTAATATGGGGAGATACTTGGAATGGTAAACCTGATAGCTTACTATGCCTGAGCAAACTGCAACCTGGAAAGCTGTAGGCAGAGGCCCAGACATAAAAAAAGAGAACCGTAAGAAGTCTGAAGGGGAAGGCAGGGCATATCTTCAAAGCTAGAGCTATTCCTTACTACAAAATTAGGAGACATTTCTTCTTTTTCACCTATGAGTAAACCAAAGTTCTTTAAGATTCAGACACTTGTCCAAGGTCACACAGCTAATAAATTGTGGCTTCAGATTCAAATCTGGATCTTGCTCATCCCAAGGCCCCCAAGCTTAAACTCTTAATTTGATCTACTTTCATCCTCCCCAGTGTTTCTTAAGTTTTAGTGTGTATAAGAATCACCTGGACTGTTAAAGATGCCCATTCTGAGGCCCAACTGCTAGGAGTTGATACAAAAGGTCCAAAGTAGGGTCCAGGCACCTGTGTTTTTTAAACCAGCATTTGAGGTGATTCTTGTGTAAACAGGATACAGGCCATACTCTGAAAAACCTGGTGCATGATTTATGCAGGATTTGTGCGTGGCCAAGATGTCCTTGGCTTTATGCCTATTTTTATTGCAGCATTATTTACAATAGCTAAGATATGGAAGCAACCCATGTGTCCATGTATGGATGAATGAATAAAGAAGATGTGATGTATATATATATACACTATGGACTATTACTCAGCCATAAAAAGAATGAAACATAAATGGACCTAGAAGTTATAATGCTAAGTGAAATAAGTCTGTCAGAGAAAGACAGATACCATCTGATTTCACTCATGTGGAATTTAAGAAACAAAATTAACGAACCAAGAAAAGAGAGAGACAGAGAGAGAGAAACAAACAAAACAGACTCTTAAATTCAGAGAACAAGCTGGTGGTTACCAGAGAGGGCTGGGTGGAAGGATGGGTGAAATAGATGAAGAGGGGGAATAAGAGTCCACTCCTCTTTAAAAAAAAAACAACTGACAACTCTAAAGATTTCATTTATTTATTTGACAGAGAGATCACAAGTAGGCAGAGAGGCAGGTGGAGAGAGGGGAGGAAGCAGGCTCCCTGCCAAGCAGAGAGCCCAACATGGGCCTCGATCCCAGGACCCTGAGATCATGACCTGAGCGGAAGGCAGAGGCTTTAACCCATTGAGCCACCCAGGGACCCAAGAGTCCACTCCTCCTGTTGAGCACTGAGAAATAAATAGAATTGTTGAATCACTATATTATATACCTGAAACTAATATAACATTGTATGTTAACTATACTTCAAAAAAAGAAAAAGCGCCCTTGGCTTCAAGAATCTGTTGAAATAAATGTTGGAGACAATGAGAAGTTTATGCCCCCACTTTCCAGAAAGTGGCTTTTTGGGCTTAGGCTGGCTACAGGGTTGGAGGACTGGGCTTCTGTTAGCATTCCAGCAAGATCTTACCAAGGGCAGGAATAGTTGCCTGTCCCATGGGGAGCACCTGGTTCCTTGTCAACCTCCTAAATCCTATAGATTTTGCATTCGTAGAGTGGATGAAATGGTTTTAACATTGTCAAGAGGACCCAGTTTTAAGTCAGATTTTGCAAGAAGAGCCAAATGCTGCTTCAGTGGCTGTCAGCCTTGTCCCCTTTGCAGCCTGCCTGAAAGAAAGCGTTACAGACTCGCTTATCTGTTGATCTGGCTCTGAGCTACAGGATGCCTTCTGCTACCAAGGCTCATAATGGCAGCTTTGAAGTCCAGTGCAAGTGTGAATTTATTGTTTTGTAAAGACCAGATTCCTGAACAGGTCATAAATTACCTTGTTAGACAAAGGCTTCTGGGGAAATGTAATGTGTTGAAATCCTTCGGTGGGTGATTATCCTAACACATTGCTGGCAGAGCAAATAACTGGCACTCAAACACCAAACCCAACAGCTGCCAAACTCTAGAGAAGCTGCAGCTAGGTTAGGCTTTGAAATCTTAGTTAACCTTTTTCCTAGGTGAGAAAGAGGACAAAAAAGAGAGAGAATAGCAATTTTAAAAAAATGGTTTTACGTTCCTGATCTTGTTAGGAAAAGTCTGTTTGGGAAAACCAGTGAAATATAGCTGATAACTGTTAAAAGGATTTTGGTGGCATTGTTCTGTTGGATTTCAAGAAGATTCCTTTTCATTTTTGGAGCATTGTCTTTTCTGTGCTCATACCTTTCCTATTTGTCTAGGTGACCTTCCCAGAGTTATAACTGGCGTAATTAGCTCTTTGACACAGGTCACTGATTGGTCATTATCTGATGATTCTTAGAGCCACCCCTCTTCTCTCCAGGCCTGGTATGAAATATCAGCCTCTGTTAAGAACGTCATCATCTGTCTTATCTCTTAAATAGAGTTTTTACCATTTCTAACTAGATGGAAGGCCTTCCTTGAACAGATTCTAAATGCAAATTGAAAGTAAAATCAGATCAAAATTTGGATTTTAAACCTTTTAGAGTAATATTTTTAAATGTGCATTGCAGGAAATTTAGATAATATTGAAAGTACACAGAGGAAAAATACGAACTATCCCAAAGCCCATCACCCAGAAGAGCCATAATTTGCATTTTGGCTTAAAAATGGGCGTACACTGAACATACTGCTTTGTAACCTGCTTTTCCACACAGCTAGATAGCATAGTCATTTGTTCATGTCATTGACAATTTATGTACGACTTCTTTTCCAATGATTACAAAGTACATCTACTTCTAAGTTTGTTGGCTAGAAGATGGTGCTAGTATTCCCCAAGTACTTATTTAGTTAAGGGAAGATAATTGCCTTCTTCTCTGTGGGTCAAGAGCATCATTAATTTGTTCAGTAAATATTTACTGAGTATTTAATATGTTTCAGACACTTTTCGGGATGCTAGGGATATAGCCTGAGTAGTACAGACAAAAAGCCCTGTCCTCCGAAAGCTCCATGGAAGTATAAGAGGGTATACTTTTTTAAAAAAATTGCTAAGTTCCTTTTATTATTGACGATTTGGGTTGTATACACCAAACACCCATCAAACAAAGGCCACTGATAGAATGTAAAATCTTCAAGAATTAATGTTAGTCACCATAGAATGTCACGGTTTTCATTTGCCTTCTATTTAGCATATGACCTGGTATATAGTAAGTACTCAGTAAATACTGGTTGAATGAATTTATGAGTAGGTATGTCCCACATAATTAAAGTTGGTTTGCTTATCAAAAGTTTAGGACTTCATGGAATTCAGGAAGGAAAATAAAAGCTAAATGCTATGGTGGCTCTTGGCTCCTTGGACATTTGTCCACAAAGGAGAGGACAAATTAAATCAGATAACCTTGTCAAGAGTTGCCCCTAAGCCTGAGTTTTCTCCTCATGGGCAGAGTGTTATGCTCAAGTTCTAGAGACCTTCATATCATGGCACTGCAACATGCCCTCTAGAAAGGAGGGGGCTGGGTCAGTTCTGCATTGTTCAGACATTTTCAGGCGAGGAAAGAGAATCAGCTTATTAATCTCCGCAGCAAAGGAAACAGTTCTTTGCAGAGAATTGTGCGCTTTGGGGAATGTATTAAAGTATGTGCTGTCCCAGAGCGAGACATAGGCTTGATGTATGTGGTATTCAGCGACTCAGAAACTGAAAAAGCAGAGATTAGATCAAGTTCTTTTCACCTATTTGATTTGTGTCTGATGCCTGCATTTTGACAGATCATTAGTGGGTCATATAGAGTACCTGGAAGGCACTGAAATATTACAATTTACGGGTAGCCAGCTCCAGATGGTAGACTGTATGTTAAGAATCATCCCAAAGTTGGAGTGCCAGATCTCTGACACTTGGAAAAAATGATTATAGAAGATGTTTGAATTTGCTTTAAGGCAGGATCTAATAAATACATGTGCATTGTGGGAACCGAACAGTAAATCTGTTATTTTTGTTAAGAACTAGCAAACTCTGAGAACAAAATGGGGTGAGAGGAAGGGTCTGCTGAATTAGAGAGGGTGGAATAAAATATGTAAATGTCACTGAAAGAAATGTTAATGAAACAGAGCTGGTTTCTGTAGGTGAGGGGGTTTTGGCCTCTAGAAGGAATGTAGAAAAGATGGCTAGTGGTTTGATGATCAAGGTTTCTTTTATAGAAGAGGAAGACCCACCAGTTCATTTCAGGTCTGTTTTATGTGTCTGATCTCCCTTGACTTTTGTACAATATTGGGCAACAATTATCAACTTCTATGTAGAGAAGGGGAGTAGAACCTGAGTCCCACAATTGGAATTCAGGCCTGCAGCTTGTGCTCCATACCTTTTATTCTGTACCCAGCTCTTGGGAGACCAGACCTTGGCCACACAGGCCTGGGTTTAACCCTGGGGCTTTGTCACTTAATTGCACTATTACTTGAGTAAGTTACTCACCTCTCAGTTTGACAAGGAAAGCTTCAAGGGAAATGTTCTCTTCTGAGTAGAAACCCACAGATGATGATTAGGAAAGCAGACTTTCTTCAGATGAAATGAATCGTAGAAATTCTGTTCCTATTTAAACGTATAGGAATGCATATCAACTCTAGGCCTCCTTACATCTACCCATGTGGCTGTTTCACAAACATCTCAAATTCACTGTGTTAAGAACATTCCCCATGCACATCATAAATGCATCTGGGACCTTTAGTGCTGTCCCCTGCCTTCCCCACATGCTATTAGAACACAAGCTCCAGGATAGTCCTGGTGTTGACTTCATTCATCATTGGACTGGGGGTGCCTGGCACAGTGCCTGACATATTGCAGGCACTCAGTGTTTGCTTCATGAATGAAGGATTGTCTCCTTCTTCTTTCTTTAGGTTCTCCTTTTTACTAGGATCTCCACACACTGTCACAAAACTGAAATATAAATCTCATGTATTACCTACTTAAATATCTTAGATGGCACCCCATTGTAGGAAGGAAAATATGTGGAGACCCACTGGATATGAACCCCACTTACCTTCCTAACCCTTCCTAACCTCATCTTGTGCTGCTCTTCTTAGCCCTTCTCTGAGCTCCAGCTGAATAGAAACAGCTCAGTCTTTCCCAGCATGTCATACCTTTACACCTCTATGCTTTCCTGCATTTCTTATTTAGGCTAGAGACCAATTTGTGAGGAACAAGAAGATGCCTATCCATACCCCTCAAAAAAAAAAAAATGCCCTGAGAGTTTCTCAGTGATAGTTAGCATCAAACTCATGTTAGCATCTCTATTTTTTAGATAGGATGGTCATGCAGATGCATTTTGGGGAGATACATCTGTCAAGAAGGAAATATTCATTTATTTGAGTAGACCTGTCAAGGTTACGTTTAAAGATAAATGAAACTTTTACTGTTAGGGGGAAAAACACTTTAAATATAATCACTGTACTGGAATATCCATACATGTAGGAAGCTCATATTCTGCCTGCAGTCCTATCTTCTCTGGGGACAGAAACAGTTTTAGAACCAGTTACAGTTCTGTTCCTCAAGGAGGGTCATATATTGAGGTGACTCGGGGATAGGAGTAGTGGTTAATTTAACTTGTGGTTAAGTGAGTGGATGGGAGAGCTTCTTTAGGAAACTTCTGGAAAAAAGTTGGAGAAGGCCAGGAAGAAGAGTAAATGGGGAGAGGAGGCCTCAACTCTGATCTGGTCTTAGTCTTCTGGCTTATGATCCACCTTGAGATGTGAGCTCAGGTTTATGGACACTTTTTGGGAAAAACTAGAGCTGCAAAATTTATTTTTCATGGCGCCATGGCATATGTACCTTCCAACTTCTGATCAACCCTCTCCCACTATGGAAGGACAAAAGCAAAATACCACCTTCCCTCCCCACCTCAGCCCTTTTTCTTCCTTCTTCTTCCTTCTTTCCTCCTCCTCACTCTACTCAAAAACCGTTTTCTACTTCAACAAGCCCATTAGCTGAGCCAACACTGTGAAAACTTCAATCTGTCCCTCTCTCAACTTAGGGATTCTTCCTAAAATTCTAAGAGGAGTTTTGTGGATATATAGAGAAAACCTGGCTCTCCAAAGAAGTGAGGTTATGAGCCAAATTCTTGGGGAATTTTGGACTCCTTCATCATCATAAAGATTATGTTTCTCTCAGGTTCTGAATTGGGCCTGTGTGTATGTTCTTAGCCTTGAAAGTTAATTTTGCATTTTCCAGTTTCTTGGTGCAGTTCATAGCTCCTCCTAAGACTGGCCGTTCACTTCTCTTGCTCTCCCTTGGGCCTCTGGATGTCAGTGAGCAAAGTCTAGCGATGACTCGTCTTTTGAGAATGCAAGTCCCTGTGGGTATCTAGCAGGTAAAGAGGAGGTCATGGAAGCAGCAGCATGGTCCTTTAGTCAATATTTCCTTTTGAAGGTTTGGAAGGCCTAGCTCACTAGCCTGCTTCTGCTTGACAAATGATGAAGATAATGAAAGTGAAGGTGCATAGCGGAACGGCCAAGGCAGTCTGGGCACGTCTCTCATCACCACCTGTTTGGTGAGCTTGTGTTTATTCCCCTCCTTTGAAGGGCTGGCAGGCTGTGTGGCCTGGGCCTGTGAACACCCAAATCCTGGAGCAAAGAGAGGTTGGAAGACAGATGAAGGGAATGCTTTCAAACAATATTGCTTTCTCTAATTAGTGCAGACAGAGAGCCCCCTGAGGAGCTTCAGGTGACCTCAGCCTTGCAAGGCTCAGGTATTTCTCAGAACCGACAGGGGCTGGAAACCTTTTCACTTTGCACAGACTGGTCTGGGAATCTTGAAAGAATCCGTTTTCTTTTGACCCACAGTGCTTCTGGGTGTGCATGTGGCGAGTTGGGGGTGGGGTAAAAGATTCTCTAGACATTTATTCTCATTGTTCTTTTGGTTGTAATAAATTCCATGCATGGAAAAGTCTGCATTCCTAGGTCCTTCTGTTTGAGGTTCTATTTGAGACTTGACTAGAAAGCCCCAGGCTGCCCTGTATACAACTTCTTCTGATCATGCCCTGAAAGTTTATGCTTCTCCTTCTTTACTTTTACATACTTTGTGGGAGAATTGTAATAATGCTTACTGTTGGCCAAGGCCTTTTTTATGCTTAGGGCTTTGGAAGACAGTAATTATCATCACTACTGAAGAGAAAACTCAGCTTTACAGAGGCCAGCAACATTCCAAAGACCCATAGCAGGTACCTCATAGAGTTTAGGATTTGCGCCCAGAACCTGTGTAGCTCTCAGCCACCACACCGTCCTTCCTCCCTGGAGAAGGGGATGGTTCATATGGGATGTGTTAATACAAAGCAGCCTCCTGAAATCAGCTTTGCATAAAAGAGCAGCAGGGGCCAAACAGTTCACATCTCACAGTGGCTGTTGGAAACCTCAGGACTGGCAGATTGGCAGGGCTGTACCACATTAGGATGTTGACTTGTCAGATCCTCTAGTTGGATTATACTATCTCTGACCATAAGAGCTCAAGGAAAGCGCCTGAACTTTCTGTTCTGATTTCCTCATCCAGCAAATAATACCTGTCCTTTCCACTTTGCAAAATGGTTTTGAAGGAGCTTTGTGGACTAAAAAGGACTTTATGAACATAAGGGCCTCCCGGACGAGGCATTTTTCAAAAAAGAGCTGTGAGTACAGGAATATTTTAGGCATATTTTGTTTTTTCATGATAGGTCACTGATGCGTTTTTAGATCTGTTAAACCTTCACAGTCTCACCTTCAAAATCGCAGTCCAGTAAGATCCTGGGCTTCTTTATATCTGAGTTACAACAAATAAAAGAACACTAATCCTCTGTATTTGTTAGAAAATGCAACTTCCTTGAAAGTCTTGTCTTGGTGAATATTCTGGTTCAAATGCTTCCCAGTCTAGTTAGATTTAAAAAAAATTTAATATGACCTTCTTCTCTGTTGTTTATTGGCCAATATGTTCATGCCTCATTTGCCCTCAAATTCATATTTTTATTCATCAGAGTATTTGTTCTGCCTTTGTGTGTATGCGTGCATGTGCTCTCATGACACAGTCACTAAAAACCTTTGCTTTTTAAACATTGGCCAGGTGATAGGGTATTTATTTTTTTATTTTGTAAAGTTATATGATTTCTGTACATTATTTTAAAACCAAAAGAACAAAGGAAAAATAATAAAGAATTTTGTCTCAAATAAGCAGCCTCTGATATGCCCGTGTGGGGGTCAGTTTCTGTTCCATGCACACTTTTTAATTACACGCAGCCTAAATTGGGGTGGCCATCTCAGACCTGGTTCCTCAGACCTATTACTATGCACTCTGATGGGTGCCATCCACCAGTGTCCATCCTTCATGTGAGTCCATAATTCTGTCTTGCCCTCCCAGCAGGTAAGGGGGCTGGAGCCAGGCTGGTTTTCTTGTTTCTTTCTGAACAGCAAGAGCCCGTAATTCTGAAATTCCTAAGGAAGAGCTGCCTTTTTAGCAAGTTCATCTTCTGTCCCTCTTCTTGCTAATTTCATACCTATAGTCACATCTCATTGGGTTTGGGAATTTTATCATGTTTATTGGCAATCTTTTTCATAGACTTTAAATTGCTATGAACTTTAAAAAATGTTAACCTCAAGAGTAGATCACTAAATTAATCCTAGTTCTCTTATTTTATTTATTCTTTTATTCCCCATTCTGATTCCCTAGCATGTTTTCGCAGGTAACCATTTCAGTGTGTTTATACCATGTGTATGTTTGCATGTGTGTATGAGATTATGTTTTTGTAAGTGGCTGTGAGCTTTCATCACTGATTTCTTTTCCCACTCTGCGCCCAACTATCTCAGGAGCTTTCAGTTCACCATGGACATGTTTCTGTTCTTGGGCAAATGAATAACATGTGTATATACATTAGTCTGCCATTTTCACCTAGAAATATGGCCAGAGTTCTTAGAAATTCTGTCTCAGTGGGTCTTTTTTTTACTCACATCTCTTGAGAACTCACCTACCAGATAGAATCTTAACCTTTGAAAAGTATTTCCTATGATTATCTCTTCTTTGAGGAGAAGGAGATTGATGCCAAGAAGTGATGGAACTGAGAGGTAAAGGGAACTGAGTGAGGGTAGATTGGTGGTAGATGAGACACCTAGGTCTGACATTAGGTCAGCTACTAGGCATGAGCCCTTGGTAAATTTACATAAACCACCAAAGCCTCAGTTTTTTAATCTGTAAAATGGACTTAGTACCCATGTTATAGTGTTGAGTTACAGTTAAAGTTAAAGCACCAATCTCAATGCCTGGCATATACGAAGCATCCAGTAGGTGTTGGTTGAATCAGAACATCTTTCTTGAATAATTTGAAGTTTCCTACTGAATTCAAGTATCAGGGAAGAACCCCATGCCTGAGAGGACAGGAAAAGAAATGGGTGAATTGTCGCAAGCGGCTCATTATATTTGTCTAAAGAGGAAGGCAAAGGTGCAAAGGACAGCCATTGGCCTTTGAGGAGCTAGTTAACAGAGGTGGGTTGTGCAGGAAAGCAGAAACAACATAAGATACCTATATATTTCTAATCTATTCTCTGTTTCTCAAATGAAAACACAGTGGCTGTCTCTGAACTGGGAGTTAAGAGCTTGATCCTAAGATTCAGCTATGAGCCTTAGTCAGAAAGTAGAGGGGTCAGTATTTCACAGTGGGGCAGTCCCATTCTTCACTGCATGCGACAGGCTCTGGACTATGGAACAAAAGAACCCCCGGTCCTTGTTAGGCCAGCCTCTGTCCCCATTCAGCATGTTCCTTGAGGGAAGCTCCCAGATCTCCAGGGTCCCTTCTGGAGCTGGCTCTCAGTGAGTCCATGTTACTTACCCAGAGTGGGTAAGAAAGCATTGTTGGGTTGGTAGGAATAAATGGTCATTTCATTTATTCAGTTCCATACTACCTTCATGAGAGAACAGTTGACTGGAAGAAGATATAAACTGGTAAAACAGTGACCAGAGCAGACTGCATTCTGTCTCTGAGCCCAGCTTCATCCTCTGCATTTGAGATAAAACCACACACTGCACAACATTCTTGTAGGACTGAAATGGGAGGGCATTCACTAAGGCAAAAACATAGTGCCTGATTTCTATATCATCAACATAATTTTTTTAAA
Organism: Spilogale gracilis; assembly: GCA_004023965.1. NCBI lineage: Eukaryota > Metazoa > Chordata > Mammalia > Carnivora > Mephitidae > Spilogale > Spilogale gracilis. The sequence continues at coordinate 23,946 of PITA01004189.1, forward strand.
AGGAAGTTATTATCAGGCACCCACTATGACAGCCTTTTTGGATAATAGCACCTGTATCTACATTCGGCATAGAGAATGTTGACTTCTCTTCATGACGCAGAAATGGTCCCAGTCTCTCCATGCCTCTAACTGTGGCCTCATACACCTTGGTGCTGAAGATCTTTCAGGCTCAGTGATATCCCCAGACTTCTTGGGTGGGTTAGAAGTGACTTGTGTATCCTGGACAACCAGAAAAGGAAATGGAATGAAGTGGGGAGAGCTTATGGGGCAGGCTATTTAGAGCTCTGGTTTGCCACTTCCTTCCAGAAGCCTTTTTATATTGCTTTGCTAGATCAAATGCAAAATAAAGTTGTTAAATGGAACAGGAAAAGGTCCTTATCATGTTTTGCACTGAAGTCCATGATATTTACCTTCAGATTTGGAGAAATGAAAGGCCATCTCCTCAGCTGTTAATTGGGGTAGTGCTAGAGGGACAGCAAGCAGTAGCCTTTGACATTTAGAGAACTAGACCAGATGCTTTTAGCACATTAAAATCGGATTTTTGATTTGTATTTATGTATGTAAATAACCTTTTTTCCTTCCAATTTTATTCTTTGTATTTATGTATTTGCACTGTGCTCTGAACACAGTCACTATGATTAGCAATATTTATTTAAAATTAGGAAATATTTATTTTGCTGTGATTTCATTTCTCCCCTCTTTTCAGATGCAGTAAATTCAAATGCCCTAATGATGAAGGGAGCGAAAAGAGATTTAACCCAGTAGCTCACTCATTTGAGTAAGACTGTGCTTTCTATTACTGCCTCAAAAGGGAAACTTCTCATCTATGAGGTTTTTGTATCTCTCTCCACCCATTCCTTCACCTAGGTTAAGGAAGACAGCCATCATTAAAACCTTGAAGTCTTCAGAAACCCCATCGTGGAAGGAGTGGGTCTTCTCCTTCTTGTCTGTCCATTCTGATAAAGAATTTCAAGGAAGCTCTTTCTCCAGTAGTGGGAACATTTGGCTTCCTGGGGTCTTCCCAGTGTCAGATGATGCTTGATGATAAGACACATTAGGTCTCATCATCTCCAAGGATGACAAGTTGGTTTGAAAATTTCACTGCACAGCTTTTGGATGGCTTTCTAATTGCTCATGGTTCTACATTCTGAAAAATTAAAATATAAAAGGCGTTTCTTTTCAGGTTGAACATCTATATTCTTGCCAAAGTATATTTCTGCCTCTGGCTTCTAGTAAAAGGTCCACAGAGTACCTGGGGCAAGAACATAGCCCGCCTTCTGTGACAGAGGCTTCCCCACGGCCCTCTTGCAGACTCTTTGAGACCTGGGTGCAGGACTTGCTTTGTGTTTCTTTCCTTTGGGGGAATGATTAGGTATGTCATTTAATCAATTTAGGTTGCTAGCCAAGGGTTGTTAAAAAGCAGATGTTGATCGTGGGGGTAGTGCTAGAGGGACATAATTATTATGAGCTCAATACCCCAGGGGCGCCTGGGTGGCTCAGTTGGTTAAGCAACTGCCTTTGGCTCAGGTCACAATCCTGGAGTCCCGAGATCGAGCCCCGCATCGGGCTCCCTGCTCCCCAGGAGGCCTGCTTCTCCCTCTCTCACTCCCCCTGCTTGTGTTCCCTCTCTAGCTGTGTTTCTCTCTGTCAAATAAATAAATAAAATCTTAAAAAAAAAAAAAAAAGCTGCATACCCTAGATCATTTATAATCTGAGATCTGAAGCAAAACATTCATTCTCCCATGTCAGGTCTCCCTCTTCCCTCCTCCTGCATCAAATGTGCTGCCTCTAATGAATGCACCTTGGAGAACCTCACATGCCAAGAGATGTTCTCCTGCTGCTGGTGCTAGGCGATCTCTCCAGAGACCTATAGGTGTAGCGGGCCCCATGTACTAAATCCACACAAAGGGCCATCCCCACCCTTCCCCAGCTCACATTTTATAATGCTCAGTCTGAAATGACCTTTAAAAAGCCAGATAATATTTTATTTACCTTTTTTCTCCCATTTACTGTTAAATGTTAATGAAGGTAAAAGATTCAAATTCCTGCTAATAAAACACTTTAATTGACTCCAGTGTAACCATAACTGTAAATTGGCTACTTTGTATGAACGACCTTAGAGCTCCCCTGCCCCCGACTATGCTGCCTGTGCAAGTTTGGAAGTTGGCAGCAAACATTTTCTTTGTTCTTGGGCTTCACGTACAGCTTGAGGGCCCTCTACTTTTAAGAGTTGCAACCAGGAGCAATTTCAGATCTCTCACTTCAGCAGAATTCACTGCCCTTCAGTCCTCCCACAGCTTTTATTGCCATCCTTCAGATTCAGGGCCTAAATAGGCACCACCTCCTCCAGGAAGCCATATAGGATCCCTGCTTCCCTCTCATCTTCCTCCAAATGGCCACAGCATTTTGGGACTTTACCTGTGATACTTCTCACTTTGCCTTTTGTTTTGGTAGCTTTTATAGTTGTGCTCTCTTCTTACTTAGAAACCGTGTGTGGTTGCTATTCGAAAAATATCTATTCAATTAACTGGTTTTAGTGAAAAAAGGCAAAAATTGATTTCACTGGCTTATACCACACCCATTCTCCAGGGCATTCTTTAAAAACATTTGCTAAATGCTCTTTGTGTGGATTTCTTAGGCAAGACCACTCAGTATTCAAACCTTTATAACAACTTGCTGCTTGAGAGAGAGTTTCAAAAGAGAAGGAAGGAGGCATCATCTATACCTCTATAATTTAAAAAAAAAAGAGTGAAAGAAGCTTCTATATGATCTTGTGCAAGGTGAGATGGGGTAGTCAGAGAAGATGGCAGGTTAGGCTTCTCTTGCTCTGGCTGCAGCTCTAGGGGCAGAGGCAGTGGGCTTTGCTACTTCTGTGCTCTGTGGAATTCTGAGGAAGCATGGGCCTCCCAGCATGTCATCTGAAGTGTAGTTGCTGGGTCTGCAATCCTTGTACAACTTCAGAGCATTGCTGGTTTTAGAAGGTAAGTAGGCCAGCTCCCAGACAACAGCATCTGTCACCAGTAAGCTCTGAGCTGCTGGTGGAAGAGGCAGCTTCAGTCAATGACAATATCTGAAAGAGGCAGAAGAGCAGAGAGATTAAGACAATGACCATTCAACTGCTCTGTAATGTTGAGTGCATTATTTCACCTCTCTATAAAATGGGAGTGATTGCAATACCTACTTCACAGAGATATTTTGACAATTAAGTGCAAAGAATTTAAGTGAAAAGCTCTTAGAATAATGTCTGGTACACAAAAAATAGTAAATGTCAGCTTTTATTACTTTTCCTAGCCTACAAGCAGAGGAGAAGAATAATAAAAAGAAAAAAAAATGAAATATGTTCTCCTTTTCATGAAAAGAGTCCTGAGCTTTGGAAGAGGGATTCCCTGCTTGTACTTGACCAGCAGCCTTCCCCTCACAGTTACTTCCTAAGGATCTTCTCACTCCAGGCCCATTTCAAGAGCTACATCTCCCAGGAAGCCTTTCCTGATCCCAACTCCCCTCATCTACATTTTTTGCAGTGTTTTGAATCTCTCACGAGGCAGTACTTCTTCTAAATATGTCTGTACCTGCCTTCTAGTTTCTGAGGGTCTTTAATCATATAGGTCAGTGGGGTTCAACTAGGAATCCTAGAGCTAAACTAAGATGTCTTCTGCTTAGATTAAATAGTAGACTTTTTTTCCTCCATTCATACAAAAACTATTGCATAGTTGTCGTTAGTTTTGGGTTTTCCTCCCATAAATTCTGCTTATTCCATTTGCACCTATCTTCAATTAATTATCTATGCCTGTATCCTTCAATCCTGGCTCATCAAGGGGAATGTTAACCACTGGACTTACTTGGCAACCATCAGCACTCTCATGGCAGGGGCTCTACCCCTGACCAATTAAAAAAAATTCCAAGGGTGGGGCCTGGGTGTGTGCAGATTTTTAAGTTTCTAATGTATAGCCAGGGTTGAGAACCATAGATCTACAGTTAGCTTGTCTAAGAGAAAGCAGATTAAAAAGCGAATGTATGTTAAGTATAGCACTTCCCCTAAGCAGCCTGAGGTGATCTCAGAAAATTGATCCCTAGTCACTGAATCCAGGAAACCGAACAAAATCATGCAAATCAAGAGGTCCAAATCTTCATGTTCATTTTAAGAATACATGTGAAACTGCCCAGGCTATCAAGGGTATGCATATTGAAAAGCTGCCAAATATCTTAAAGATGTCACTTTGTAGAAGCAGTGCATGTTCTGTCACTACAGTGGTAGAGTTGGTAGGTGTGCCCAGGGCAGACAGTGGGGCTGAACAACACAGGGTTGGTGGCCCAAAAAGAGTACTGAGTGTTTACTGCACATGCTTAAAAATGCAGAGAGTAGTGCTGAACTTAAGGATTTAGATGTCGATTTTCTGGTCATGGAGTACATCCGGGTGAACAAAGCCCCCAGGATGCAGCATAGGGCCCACGGTCAGATTAACCCATACATGACCTCTCCCTGCCACACTGAGATGATCCTTACTGAAAAGAACAGATTGTCCCTGAACCAGAAGAGGAGGTTGTATAGAAGATAAAGATATCCCAGAAGAAACTGAAGAAACAAAAATTTATGGGCTGAGATAAATTCTGCATAAAATAAATGCAATAAAAGTAAATACACATACACATATATAAACATATATATAGTATATTAGTGGGAAATTTTAGAAATAGATAACTAGCTGAGTTCCAGTTTAATAAATTAGTATATCCTCATGGCTCTACATTTATATAGAAAACCTTCTGGCTTGTTTCATGGCACTTTTCTTTTGGGATATGTTGTTTCATGGCACGCTCTAGTGTCTTACCTGCTGAAATTGCTGGACTTAAACAAATGTTTTTGCCAGGCAACACCCATTCCAGCAAAGCTTTTGAACTCCTAGACTCCTATCAGTATGGCCTAGTTATGTTTGTTGTGTCACCTTAGCTGCAGATTTCTTGGCTCTCACCGACTGTTTATCAGTGTAGCTTATTGGCCACAAGAGGGACAAGGAGAAAGCGTGTGAATGGCTTAGCACAAACACTTCCCCACTACTGGGGAAAAGTAGAAAATACTTCTTCCTTCCAAGGTGGGAGAGCAGCAACATGTTTATGCAGGATAAACAAACTAAAATGACTAGGATTTTTGTCACAAATGATTGCACAGAAAATATTCAAACCTACAAAGAAATGTGGAAGTCTGAGCTGTATCTCCAAGTCAGGGCATTATCCAAACTATAAGATTCCTGCTAAAATGTCTGCAGTGCGCAGCAGTTGTGCTGGGCCAGACACAACCGAAGCATTGTCACTGATCCCTGTGTGATGGTTTGGGCAAGTTCAGAGGAGTTGTGAAAAACAAATTGCTATGGGAATAGATTTAAAGAGTGAGGCCCTAACTAATTTTGTTAGGACTTTTCTTTTTTTTTTAAGATTTTATTTATTTATTTGACAGAGAGAGATCACAAGTAGGCAGAGAGGCAGGCAGAGAAAGAGGAGGAAGCAGGCTCCCTGCAGAGCAGAGAGCCCGATGCGATGCGGGCCTGGGTCCCAAGACCCTGAGATCATGACCTGAGCCGAAGGCAGAGGCTTTAACCCACTGAGCCACCCAGGCACCCTTGTTAGGACTTTAGGGAACATTTTATGGTCCATTCATACTTCATATTTGTAGAGAAACTGTGATAGTTTTCTGTTAACAACTTCAACTAATACCTAAACATGTTGTACCTTTCAAAAGATACTTTTAGCCCCACAGCTTGTTCTTATAAGTGAAATTCCTTTTGTCTAGCACTCAGAATTCACTTGGTTTTGCTCCAATGATGAGAAAGAGATTCAGTCGTAAGTTAGGACTGATCATTAATCCAAAAGTATCTATGGCCTGTACATAACCCTCTTGTAAGTTGCCCATTCACATTACTGACCCAGGGCCCAAAATACTACCTTTCCATCTTTTAAAACTATGAAAAAGTCTGCCTGGGTTTTGTTGCAGAATCCTGGTATCAGGAGTCACCTATAGTAGGAAGACAGTGGCAGGTGGTCTCAATGCAATTATTGTCATAACGTGTTTGCTTTTTTTCTATGATGTTTCTTCATTACCTCAAAATGCCTTAATGCCTCTGTGAGAGCCACCCTCAGTGAGGCAAAGAAACAAGGCCTGGGAATGCTATTTTGTGGTTTTATCTACCTTCTATTTCCTCCTTACTACCTTAGCTTAAACATGACAGGAACAACCCTATAAAATTAGCTTTGTGGATAAGACAGGAAGAAAAATGTCAATATACCAACCCACCCCCCCAATCTCTGTTAATGTACTCTGCTTTTGGAGTTTTTAGCCCACTAGACAAAATGCTCTGGGGCTCTTATTGGTTTAATAAACAGACCAAACTCTTGAGGACAAAAGAGGACAAACCTGCCCACTGAAAATTGTGTGACTTGGGCTCTTAAAAAGCTTGTGTTCCACTAGGTGAATAGAGAGTCCTGAACTGAATACATTGATTGTGTCCTTCGCCACCCTCTCATCTACACAACTCTCAAGGCCTTTGCAAGCAAGGGTTTGTTGTCAGCAGCAACCCAGGGCATGCATGCAGGATCCACCAGTGTCCAGTTAGGAAAATATTTTACAGGTTTGGGTGGCTTTGAGGAACGATATATCTGACTTCCAAGACTTTAGGGGCATGAAGCTTTTTCAAAAGGATTTTGCCTCCAAATGTGGAAAATAGGCCTTTTGTGATGAGTGTGCTTTCCCTGGTACAAAGACTGAATTTGTAAACATCTGTTTATGAAAAAGTTGCATTTCTCAGCATCGGTGGCATGATCTTTAGTGCACATGGAAATCTTTTGCATTTGAATATAAAAATCCATCAAGGGGCGGGAGAAGGGAGAGAAAGAAATGGGTAAATAAACACAAAAACTCTTAAGAGCTTCTGGGCTGGTTTCAAGAATGCCCCACAAAATAGGTTTTCATGGTTGTATGGGGTGATGTGATCCTATTCAAGTTTCTTTCCTTTCTTTAGAATTTCTGAAGAAGCTGTTGCAAATGGCTTCAGGGGCTGTTCCTAAAATAGATTTTAGAGATGAAAAAATGAGAGAATGCAGACAATCTGAGACAAATGATCAGCTCTGATACTGATGCCTAGATTGTAAAATGACTGCTGCGCCTTGCAAGAAATGAATATTCAGGATACCCCTGCTGGGTGCCTTTTCCTATTTGAACCAACTACACTTTGGGCCATGATTCACTTGTTACCAAATTAAACACTCTTTGCACACAGTGGAGCAACTTCACGAAGTCGGATTTTGAAGTGCAAACATCTTTTCTGCCCTGGCCTCGGAACCTGTCACAATCTTCATTGGGCACTGAATTAAGTTTAAAATATCATCAGAGGGTGTTGATCTCTCTTGGGCCTGGAGCTGTCCTCTGTACATCCGGCATTTTTCTGTTGACACTGTGTATCACTTAGCAACGTGCCTGAAAGGCCCTATATGCATTGATTGCACACCATTGTCTTTAAGGGGTGGAAGTGTTAACTGAATAAACCCCCTGGGTGACAAGACGGTCATTCCACTCATCTTGATAATCTGTTTACATCAAAATATTATTTATTCCATTCTCTGCTCTCCTGATTTTTACATCTCTGACAGAAGGAATACTGTTAATGCCTTACATGGTGGAGAACCCAAATCTACTTTCCTGACGCAGAGTGATGAGAGTAATTTTTTCCTAGGTCTCCTGATAAAGCATTAAATGCATTTGACAGCTAACTGAAGATGATAATGCCAACTTTATTCTATGGCTTTCAGAAGATGAAGAAGTTACAAGCCTGCAGTTGCCTCTGTGAAGAGAAAATATTCCTTTTGGTCTGTGAACGGTTTTGAAATAAATGGCACAATATGATATATGACTGTTGAAGATGTTAAGGCTTTAAAATGGATGGCGGGCTCAGACATCATCTGAATGAAGAGGAAATATGGCCTACCCAAGGGGTGTTTCCAGAATGAATGAAATTTCAAAGTGAAAATTCTTCCCTGAGTGGAAAGGGTAGAACACATTTCTGCATCAATACCCATGGCTGAAGCAATAGACTGGACCGATGGGTCAAATAGGCATTTTACTTCAGACCTCTGTCTCTTACAATGATCACTTTCAGAGACCTTCCACTCAGGCAGCTTTTTCACAAATGTCTCAGACAATGAGAACATTGCGGCCAAAGAATTTTACATGTGGGGAAAGACCAGATGGGTGGGTTCGATACTCCATTCCATCAAACCATGTAGAAATTTTCTGGTTACCTGGTCTACAACTCCTAGTTTTAAGAAATCTGTTTTGCTCCTTTGCAAGTTTATGTTCATACCATATCCAGCTAAAACAGGAGACTGATCGATCAATATGCCATGAGAAATATGTAAAGAAGGCAAGCATTTTCAAAATCAACCTACTAATTATATTGCCTTAGTGTGTTGCTTTCTGTCTGGTAATAGAGAACTGTATAATGATAGTGCCATAAGATTCTTTGGTAAATTTTAAAATTTGTACTCCCCACCACCCTCTTCATCAAATAGGAAATCTACGTAAAAGAATCAATTCTATTAATATTTCCATTTGGATAAAGGCCTCAGCCCTTTATACCTTGGTAGAAGGAAAAATGCAACCCTAGAGTTTTGGACATAGATATATGTGAGTGGGAGATGAGAACTCCAGCAGGAAAAGATGGGGAGCATCACAGCTATACATGTCTAACTGTGAGAAGATGTGAGAATATTCTCATGATTGGAAGTGAAAATATTTTAAACTAATGCACATGTTTCTAAGTGACACTGATATCCACCCGTACCCCCTTCCCACATAAAATCTTTCAGTATTCTGAGTATTAATCCTGTGGCTAGCCATCTTGGCCTGGTTCAACTGCTAAGTATATGATGCTTCTATAAACATTTCACTGCTACAAGTTGGATTTTTCACAGCATTAACTTTAACTACATGGGTGTTTGTAATGGAATAAAACTTCAAATTGATGTTTTGCCGTATTGGTAGTTAAAGAAGTAGGCCTCAAATGGAGATAGATGTGCGCCTCATTTCATGGGAAAATTGTTATCTCATGGGCCAAGTTTAAGATGTAGACGGCTCAGCTTCACTGAGTAAGTCTTAAAGAAAAAATACACCAACACAATGTCTACTTTTTATGTGAAATTCCTTGGCAAATTTCCATCTATATTTCATTTCAAATTAATTTTAAATAAGCACAAAACTTAAATCACTTGAATAGAAAGGAATAGGTTTTAACTCCAACATCTGCATAGACCTCACCTTGGCAGAATTACTTTGTAAGGAATATAGGAAGTATGTTGGGAGAATTTGCTCTCAGTCCCTTTCAAGGTGCTTGCCACTTCCCTTACATTGAAATGTATTTAAGGATAAAGTTCCCCGTTGCTGTCCAGGAATTAAAAGGCTTCTTTTGTAAGCGGGGGATTATTTAATTGTGGTTTTGATTACCCCACAAAAGGCACAGCCCCTTTGAACTCACTTGAGTGGGTGGTGGTGGTTCATAAAATTCATCATTGTGTCACCTGACACCTAAATTTCTAAATTTAGGGTTAGGAGCAAACCTCGCTTGAATGGCTGAGTCCCTTCTTAAAGGACCCATGCCTCCACATGACACATCTTCCTTTTTCTCGAAACTCGAGGTCTCACAATGTTGGTATTAAAATAATAATGGAGAGAAAGCTGGAAGACAGGGCCTCTCTTTATAGTTAAATGTTATCTGCTTAGACTAATATTGCAGTTGCCACCCACTGACATAATTTGTTTCACAGTCACAGCTTGGCAGCATGAATCAAATGTTGACATTCTAATTTCATGCACACATGGGCGTTTGGCTGAGCAGGCCTACAGCCTCCAAACCGTTCTCTCTCTACCTGTGTAAATCAGGCAGACAAGACATGCTCTCAACAGCCTGCCAGCGAAGTTGCTGTCTTCTGTTGAGAGAGCTTAGCCTTGCTTCTTTTCCTCAGTGTGTTTGTTTTTGTTTTTTGCCTCCTGCTTCTCACGGTGTCCCACAAGTACTCTCACTCCTGTGGGCAATGTGATTTTCTTTGTATTTTTTTCCCCTTTTTAATCACAATTTTCAGGATTTTCCTAAAGGTCTCAATTAGCAGGTGATTTCCCTCATTGGTTTCTTAATCAATCACCAGTGTCTCTTAGAGAAAGCACCAAGAAGAGTAAGTAATATTCAGAGGAGGCACAGTGATGACTGGCAAAAAGAGATGCTGGTTTTCATCTGTTATGGAGTGGATTATTTGCCCCTGAATTCCAATGTTGAAGTTCACCCCCAGTGTGACTATATTGGAGATAGGACCTTTAAAGAGATAATTAAGGTTAAATTAGGTAATCAGGGTAGCATTCTAATCCAATAGGACTGGTTTTCTTATAAGAAGACAGAGAGACACCAGGGACTCACACAGAGAAAAGGCCATTCAAGGACACAAAGAGAAGGGGACCATCTGCAAGCCAAGGAGAGAGGCCTCAGGAGAAAGTAAACTTGCTGACTCTTTGGTTTTGTACTTCTAACCTCAAAAACTGTGAGAAAATGAATTTCTGTTACTTGAGCCTCCCCGCCTGTGATATCTTGTTATGGCAGCTGAGCCAACTAATACACCCTCCCATTTTAAGGGTTAAGAGCCAAACTTTCTGTGGGTGCTCTGTCATTGACCAGCTGGCCTCTAGAACTACCTGAGCCCATGTCTCCTCCAATAGACACCGTCAATGTGAACAGAATTTAAGGACCAGAGCTATCAAGAACTTGAGTGGAATCAGCAGAGCCTTGTAGGGCAGCCCCTGTTTGACCTCCCACTCATGAAGGATTAACAGCGAGCCCTTTGTGTTAGGAAAGGATGTTCCACATTCAGCCTCACATGGAGCAGTGCTTTTTCTCACTCCCAGCGACAAGTTTGCCTAAGCCAGTCCCATGCTCATGTGTGGTTCTCCTAGGTCATGAGTTAATAGGGAGTGGGCAGGGAGTTAAGGGTAAGAATGTTTCTGTTGGCTGAGGCACAGAGTAGAGCAATTTGATTTGTACAAGCATGGAACCCATCTATGGGATGTGTGGCCAAGCATGGATCTATGGCCCCAATGTCTTTCCTTTTTTCCAACTTTGATTCCATTACCTGTCTCAGGGTCAGTGTCCTACTAATGAGATTTTGCCAAAATGAGCCCAAGCTCATGCTCAGTGGGAAATTCCCCCCAGAAATTGTCACTTAATCATTTGGCCATCAAATAATTTTATCATCCTACTTGCTAAGCCCTGAGTTTTGTATGGAAGCACAAAAATACTGTGAATACTTTTGTCTCCCTTAAGGAGTTGATAATATGGGATCTGACCCATATAGAAATGTTGAAAAACTCTAATATTTTTCACCTTAGAGCAAATTATGTAATCTGCAGAAGGTTTGGGATCCACCTTGAGTGCTATCTTTGGAATTCATCATTTACATTCTGTGGGCTTTAGTGTCTTTACTTGTGGAACAAGGTTACTCTCTCCAGTGGCTTCCAGTTTAGTGATCTAATGATTATTTTATTTTAAAAAACAAAATATGTCACAGAAGTCTCCAAGAGGGGACAAAAGTCAGTGATTTAAATTCAGCTCATCTCAACAAAAATAAGCAGTGCCTGCTATGTACCAGCCATGATGCTAAGTGTCAGGTGCGCAGAAATGAATAAGATTTAACCCTCAACTACTAAATAAAAAGAGAAAACAGAAATCAAACTTCAGGGGAGGAAGAAAGTCTCTGACAACAGAATTATTGTGTGTGGCTCCTGTATCTGTTTAAGGGCAAATGTTATTTACTAAACTGAAATCAGTTTATAGAAGAACATGAAGCAATTGTTACCCTGGCCTTAATTAAAGTCTAGGAATAGGAATAAAACTTAATGGCTACTAATTAGCTGTGTGATCTTGGAGGAACACATGACCTTTTGGGTCAAGGTCATCTTCTCTTAAATAAGGGGATTAGACTATGCTTTCTAAGTTTTCTGTGCTTTCTAATACTAACATTTTGTAATTACGGGAATGTGAACTAACTAAATGGTATTCCCAAGAACCCCCAAATGTAGAATAAATTTACTAATTGCTTGGAAAGCATGTTTCCCCTCACATTTCTGGCATAATGAGGTATGATACTGTCTTCATGTTATAAGACTTATGAATCGATAAAAAGTATCATTCTTATGGATATATGTGAGTAGCAATAACCAAAATTCTCCGAAGGAATTTGTTATTGATGGATTCTCCCGTTACAGCCACTAAAACTTTTTCCTTTGCCTTTTGGTTATTTAAAAACCTGTACCGTGGGGGGCACCTGGCTGGCTTAATCAGGGGAACATGTGACTTGATCTCTGGGATGTAAGTTCGGGCCTCACATGAGGTATAGAGATTACTTTAAAAATCTTTAAAGAAAAAAAAAAAACTCTTTTCTGAATTTTCTGTTGGTATGGTGCTGCCATAGTCATCTTCTTAAAGTATGCTGGCATGCTCCCTTGAGAATTGGCAAGGGCTAACCAAATTGAACCCAAGCATCCCAAGCTTTCATTCAAGGCAACACACCTAGTGTTCTCCCTTTCTGATTTCGGATTGTTAGTTCCAAAAAAGAATTTGACCTCTTTAGATCAGAGCCTTCCCCATATCCTTCATATACCATCACTCAAACCTTTTTTTTTAGCTTCAATACCTTCTTTCTTCCCTACACTTCACAGGAGGTCCAGGTCAAGATTCTGCTTCCTTCTTGAATATTTGTCCCACATCTAATTCCACAACAGTTTTTTCCTCCTTTTTACTCAATCCAACATTCCTTGTATAGTTTAGCTCCTTTATTTGTGTTCATACATTTTTCCTTCAGATGCTTCTCTTACTTGTCTGTGAACCATCTGGATTTTTTCTGTCAGCTATAATGGAAAGTCTTCCAACATAAACACCATACCTTTCCATGTTTTTGTACCTCCCATTATGTGTGGCTAAGTGCACAGTGGTGCTCAATAAATGCTTATAAAACTCAGTTGAGAAAATCTGAAAATAGTGTTTTATTTGTCTACCTGAATTTCAATGGTGTTTTCTCATTTCTGTAGCAATGGAAGAAGCATGGTGACCAGCAAGATCCTGAGATTTGGAGTCTGATAGATCTGTGTCCAAATCTAAGATCTGCTGATTTATTCTGCCAATCACAAAACATTTAGTGAGCAACTACTGTGTCCAAATCTAAGATCTGCTGATTTATTCTGCCAATCACAAAACATTTAGTGAGCAACTACTGTGTCCAGAGACATGGGGCTGAATGATAAATAAATAAGATATAATCCCTCTCACTTAAGAAGTTCAGAGGCTAGTAATTGTATTACTTAATTTCTCTGAGCTTTAGTTTCTTCAGCTGAAAACGAGAATGGTAACTATTTCACTGAATTGTAGGTGCTCCAATAATTAGTTTTTTCTTTTTCCCTTTTCCTTATTTCTTGAAGGCCTTAAATTAAGATATTAATTCCTTGATGGTTCTGTTATTTTCTTCTTTAAATGACCCTGTTGTGTATTCATTTTGTTATAAAATTAACCGTTAATTTGAATTCATTTACACTGTTGTTAATTTTAGATCATATATGGCCACATAAAAAAGGAATCTAGACATTGATTCTGAGACTGATATTAATCTCAGTTGTCGGGGATTAGATTACCTTTGTGCATTATCATTTATCTTCTTACATGATTGCATTTGAGGCCCAGCCTCAAGAAGATAACCTTTAAAATTCAGGGAATTTTCAGAGGAACACAGGTGCCTGTCAGAAAAAGCTGGGAGGAAGACAAGACATAACCTAGTGTAGCTAAATAGGCCGTGTGATAAGTGAGAACACCATGAGTACTTAGAAAAATCTACCTCCTCTCTAAATTCTTTGATGCCAGCATATATTTCTCCACTGGAAAAGAGGTATTGGGATTATGTTATAAAAGAACACAGTCTACCTGCCATGCAAATACCAGTTCCTATTTATCCCAGAGGAGAAGCCACAGAACTAGTGCTTTGCTTTGGAGCCTTCTGCTTATGTCACCAAGTAGCACAGACAAGTTCCTCTAAGATGCTGATTTGATGAGGAGAAGTTGCGCTTGCCTCATAAACCAACCATATCGTTAATTTTTACTTTAAAGATCTGCTGAGGGGCGCCTGGGTGGCTCAGTTGGTTAAGCGACTACCTTCGGCTCAGGCCATGATCCCGGAAACCTGGGATCGAGCCCCACATCAGGTTCCCTGCTCAGCGGGAAGCCTGCTTCTCCCTCTCTCACTCCCCCTGCTTGTGTTCCCTCTCTTGCTGTGTTTCTCTCTGTCAAATAAATAAAATCTTAAAAAAAATAAATAAAGATCTGCTGAAGGTGATCTTTGAACTTTGATCTGTGGTACAGGCAATAAGAAATCAGACTTGGACACACAGAGAGAAAAGCCTGACTTAACATGAGTGTGAATTGTAGCATATTTAGAAAGTGATGCAGAGATTTTTTTCCCCCAAGTGTAAGATAAAGAGGTAGGAATGATTGTCTTAGTACTAATCCTCAGTGGTCCTGAGAATAAGACATAAATAAATGAACATTATTCCAAAGTGGAAGAATTTGATAAATGTCTGAAAGTTGATTTCCTCATATTTGTGACATTATGTATAGAGTTACTTACAATGCCACTAGCACATTCGTAGAAATCTAAAAATTAAGGTCTTTACTAATTGCTAATTACTGTGGTTCTCAGCCAGGTATCATACCCTTTGGTGCTGCCAGTCTATTTCTTTCAAAGGGAGATGCAAAGGCTACCCCTGCCCCTGGCATGTAATTAAAGCTCAAATATGTGTTAAATTACAAGTGAGGATTAAGTAGAATAATACACGTAGAATGTTTCTTGACCTGTAAATTCTATCTGTTTTTTACAACCATCAAACTTTTCTTCAACACAGCTCAGTCATCACTTCCTCAGGGAGGCCTTCCTTGATTTTCCCCCTTAAAACAAATCTTTAATTATGTACTCTGACAGCAACATAAATCTCTTACTTGTAGAATGTAATAAATAGCATTGTACTTTTCCTGTTTGGTTTGTGAGATTATTTGATTATCATCTCTCACCCAGTTAGGCTCTCAGCTCCATTAGACAAGACCCACCTTTGTTTTGCTAACTCCTGTATCCCTAGTAGGCAGCACAGTGCCTGGCACTTTGTGGGCACACAAGACATACTATATTGAAGTAAACAGAGAAAATAATAAAGAGGAATAAAAATACAAATGTTTTCAATAACTTGAACTAGAACAGCAAAATACTGCCAAACAGAATTCACATGGTTTGTCTGGATGCATCAATGAAAACCATTTGTGACTATCATGGAACTTCTCCAAATGTAAGTGACCTATGAGAGGGGCTACAGCATTGCCCATTATAATTTAGGTTGAAGTTCAACCCCTGGATTCTTCTAAAATTATTTCAGGCTTTTACCATATTGTAAGAACAATATCAAAGCAGAGATTTACCTAAAGAAGGCGTACCCAGCAGTGGTTCCACCTCCCCAACCACCACCCTCCCCCAGCACCTAGGATAACAATATCAAACAGTTGGGTACTGATTGGGGCTCCATGTTTCCTGAAGGCGCGGGCAAAAGCTATTTTCACACAGCTTTCTCTTTCTGACCAAGGTGACCATTCAGATTCATCAGCAACATATTTTCCTGGCACAAACTCAAGCAGTGGCTCACGGTTTGTGCCAGCAGGGGTTAGGATGCCATTACATTCAAGCAAAGCTCTTTGTTTTGAATTTTGGTTACACAGTCCCTTCTCTAGAGAATACCAAACCAATGTCATCCCAAGAGGATGGAACTCTTTTGCTTTGGTTTAATGCCTTGCATTTCCTTGACTTCTCCTAGCTCTCAAAGCCCTCAGAACTGCCTCCAGTTTTCTGTGCCATGAAAACCTGAGGCTGACTGAAAATGTCTCCCTCTAGGCTTGCCTTCACAGGCACTGTGAATATTCGTCTGTTGTTGACATTTGAATATTTCCTATCAGTATTTATACTATCAGTATTTATTATTACTAAGCAAAAGTAAGTATGCTTTTCCTCTTTTGCTCTGTTATTTACTTATCTACTATATGGCTAGATCAGAAGATGAAGTCTGGAAGGAAATTTTTCCTTCTTCTTTTGGCTAGTGCGAGTCTGGCAGAGGAGTGGAATAATATTCGCCAGAGACTGGATGAAAATCTCTAGATCAGGTGGAAGGAAATCAGCCCTTCCCTGACATGACAGGTGAGCCACCCAAAGGCAACTTTTATAGTTAACAGGCAGTTATGAAGTGTACACTTGGCATGATGGGGAGCCCGATCTGTTCAGGCTATCTGCTGCTCTGCCAACTGGTTTGTTGCAAGGTGGTATCTCGGATACTCCGTCACAGTGGCCCAGACCGGGCTTCTCAGACATCTGGGCTGTGGGTATCAGGGGTGAAAAACAGGCAAGAACAAGCCGTCACATGAGGTGAGGGTGTGTGAGGATTCCAATTAAATCCCATTACATTCACTTCCCTCCTTTAAAAATAATTTTGATGTCAATCGGATCAAATATACGGTAAGTGAATTACAGAGTGTTATAAATGAGGCCCACCTACTAGGTCGACAGAAACTAAAAGGCTTAATGCTAATTTAAATAAAGTAGTGCCAATTTTTTTTTCGTAATCTATTAGACTCTTTCCTGTGCTTGTAAATAGGAAAAGGGGAGAGAACAATCTAAGCAGATGAGGCAGAAACCCATATTACAAGAAAGAAAATTTAATAAGCCTCTTGGCCTCTTTTCAATTATTTTCTGTTGTGTAGGAAGAAAACTGATTTCTGGTCCTGCTAACATTCTTTTATCTTGCCCAAGGTCATGTCTAGTGGCCATCCTAGAAGATTTTTACTAGGTTAATGCCAATTCTTGCACCCTGGGAAAGGCAAAAGTTTGTTGTTGTTGTTGCTGTTTACTTAAGGTTAATTTTATCTCCTTTAATTTATCATTTTGAAATGTACCTCTTTCAAATGAATCATAAGCAAAAATGAGCAAAAGCTTGTAGCCACATAACATGTTGCTAACTGAGAAGAACCCATCCAAATGAACCCATCTTGCCTAAGCAGAATCCTACCAGCTGGCTGTTTAAAATCAGCTACTATGTAGGGAATGTGGTAGCACCAAACTGAAAAACACACGTCCTGGGGAAACCCCATCAGGGTATTCTAGATTCCTCAGGTAGGTCTCTGGCATGTTTCCCAACTTAAGGGTAACCCTTGCCTTGATGCCATTTGAAAGATGTAATACATGGCAAAGTCCTTAAGAGCAAAGTGTATCTTTAAGAGAGATTTTCATCCTTCTATCATGATAGAGTTTTTCAACTAGAGACAATTTTTCTACCTTCCAGATAACATTTGAGAATATCTGAAGACATTCTTTGTTGTCACAACTGGGAAGAGTGGTCAAGGATGCTGCTAAACATCCTACAACGCTTAGAACAGTACCTACAACACAGAATGATCTGGCTTTAAGAGAACCTTACCCCCCAGTGTGTGGGAACGTAAGAGCCTTCTGTACCTGTAAAGAGACCATTCTCACCGTAAAAAAGATTTCAGTGATGTCTTCAGTACAGAGAAGAATTCTCACTCTTCTCTGAGGGCTCTAGTGTTCCATGGGGACTTCAGGTAGTAAATGCAGATTTCAAACGACTGATTTCAAAAAAGGAATCTTCTGGGGTGCCTGGGTGGCTCAGTTGATTGGGCGACTGCCTGCGGCTCGGGTCATGTTCCCGGAGACCCGGGATCAAGTCCCACATGGGGCTCCCTGCTCGGCGGAAAGCCTGCTTCTCCCTCTCTCACTCCCCCTGCTTGTGTTCCCTCTCTCGCTGTGTTTCTCTCTGTCAAATAAATAAAATATTTTTAAAAATAAAAATAGAAAGAAAAAAAAAGAAAAGGAGTCTTCCAAGCCATTCTTCTTGTCCTTGTCCTTAATCTTGATTTGCCCTGTAGGCTACTCTTATCATAAAGACAGTATGAATGACTCTCTCAGCGCCTTTCCTCATTAATGCTGCTGGAAATTGATGAGTAGCTATCTGGAATTGTGGATTTTTTGGCAAGAATTATAGCCCCTATTTATTTTGGAGGACCCATGCAGCTTT
The DNA here is from genome assembly GCA_004023965.1 of Spilogale gracilis. NCBI lineage: Eukaryota > Metazoa > Chordata > Mammalia > Carnivora > Mephitidae > Spilogale > Spilogale gracilis. The sequence continues at coordinate 42,133 of PITA01004189.1, forward strand.
CTAAGTAAATATATGTAGAAAATTTCCCCCAAAATAAACAGTACAAGTAATTGCCTGATGTATGAAGTTGACATTTTGGCTTTGTGATTTGCTCTGATATGTAAAAATCTAATTTTCTCCGTGGAATGATGCCACTGCAAAATTGTGAATAAATTAGAATCAGTGGTTTACTTAGAATGTGAGTAATAGCTTCTGTTATGATGTATCAATATTTATTTACAGTTTCTTAAATTGACCCGCATCCACTTGGCAGATGTGAATACATGAGTAAATATGGTAACACAGTAATGGAAGCTTGAGCTCTCTTCTGATCTCAGGTGACAGAAATTTCTTTGAAAATGTATTTGATGATTGAAGTTTTGACATCTTGTCTATACATACTTTCTTTGAACTGAAAGAAAATAAGTTCACCAGTTTATAATAAATTCAGGCTTTATTTAAGTCAAAAGCTCTTACTCTTTACCTTCTGATCAGTGAGACAAGCAGCTGATAATCACACCAAAGAGTGCTTTTTTGAGCACTGATCACTGATTGATACTGAACACTGAAAACTGATAGATATTCTCTATCAGTATATAAGGAATTAAAATTTCATAGCAAACAGCCAAATCATTGGAAAAAGCTCTCTCAGATGTACATTTGTAATAATAAAAAAAGTTTCAAATTAGATGCAGTAATTTCTCCAAGTAAATAGTTAACAAAAAGCTGTTCATTAATTGTCACCCCTAAACAGAAAACAAGAGCTTTTGCATATTTAGGTCAGTCTGCTGTAACCTTGTTAACATTCCAAAATTAATTTGAAACCTCTCACAGAAGCTGATGTTTAAAAAAAAAACAACACTTCGAGCTTTTATAAAATGGTACTTATAAAGGCCAAGTGTCTAGAAATTATATGCAGTCATTTTTATGGGCTGATTTACAAGTAGAATAAATTACCTTGGATATTAGTGTTTCCTTTCTTGAAATTTATTTCAGAAGTAGTATGTAAGTAAGTGGATTGGGATGCTCATCACAGTACTCCTTATGTGATAAAATGTTAGAAATAAATGTTCAAAATTACAGAATTAAATAAATTTTAGTGGCTATATGATAGAATAATATATAGCCACTAAAAATGGTGAAATAACATAATACTGACATGGGACACTGATGATGAGCTAGTCAGTGAAAAAACTTACCAGCAGCATGCATTATATTGTATAGTTTTTAATAAACAATTGACGTTGAACAACATGGATTTGAAGTACACAGGCCCACTTACACATGAATTTTTCTTTCCTTTTTTTTTTTAAAGATTTTATTTATTTATTTGACAGAGAGAGATATCACAAGTAGGCAGAGAGGCAGGCAGAGAGAGAGAGGAGGAAGCAGGTTTCCTGCCGAGCAGGGAGCCCGATGCGGGCCTCGATCCCAAGACCCTGAGATCATGACCTGAGCCTAAGGCAGAGGCTTTAACCTACTGAGCCACCCATGAATTTTTCTTAATAAATAAAGTACAATACTATAAATTTACGTCCTCTTTTTTATGATTTTCTTAAAAATTTTAGCTTTATTATGAAAATACAGTATATGATACATCTACAAAATGTATGTTAGTCAACTGTTTATATCATCAGTAAGGTTTCTGGTCAGTAATAGACTATCAATCGTTAAGAGTTTTTGTCTTTTTTAAAAAGATTTTATTTTTTTATTTGTTAAGAGAGAAACACAGCGAGAGAGGGAGAACAAGCAGGGGGAGTGAGAGAGGGAGAAGTAGGCTTTCTGCCGAGCAGGGAGCCCGATGTGGGGCTTAATCCCGGAACTCTGGGATCATGACCTGAGCCAAAGGCAGTCACTTAACCGACTGAGCCATCCAGGCGCCCCAATAATTAAGTTTTTAGAGCCCAAGTTACCTTTTGGATTTGTGACTGTGCAGAGGTCAGCGCCCATAGCCTCCACTTTGTCCAAGAATCAACTATATGTATTTGTGGTAGGCAGCCTCTTAGATGGCCCCCAGTGATCCTTACCTCCTGGTATTACACTCTTGTGTAATCCTTCCTCCTCCACATTGGATAGGGCTGAACAGTACAACTGATAGGACTTGCAGAACTGATGGAGTATGACTTCTGAGTCACGTTTCAGTTTCTGAATCACTCTCCCAGAACAAACAATTGCCGTGCAAAGCAACTGCCATGTCATTGAAGATACCCAAGCAGCCATGTGAGAGGTTCATAAAGCAAAAAACTGAGGCCTTCTGCTATCAACCAACACCAGGCCAGGAGTATGAATGCACCATCTTTGAAACAAATCCTTCAGCTCCAGGCAAGCTTTCCAATGACTACATCTAATGTTTACCTCATGAGAACCCTCAAGGAACTTCATAAAACCCCAGGAAATCACCTTACTTTCTCTCTCCTTCCATAAGGGGCAGGGTTCATTCCCATGCTTTTATGTTGAACAGAAGAGGCAAAGGACTAGCTGGAGTTTTTTGGGTTGAGAAGATTGCCATGGTGCATGAGGGGTCACAAAGACACTTGCCTGATAAACACCCCCACTCCCCCATTGCTAACCTGTCACTGTTTGAGGTATCACGTCTCTAGCAAGCCTCAACAAAAGGTCCAATATTCATCCCTTAGAAGAATAGTAAGCCCTGTAACATCTGTTGCCACATTAGTGTAGAGATGTTTATCAATCATTTATCAAAAGATTCAGGGAGTTCTCTGGAGCCATGGTTTGGGAAGTGCCTTTTGAGGGAAGGGAAGCAATGCTATAAAATTTGTTGCAACAATACTTTTCACAGATCTGTGAGTGAACAGTGTAAAATATAACCAAAGGCAGTGCACCAAAAGAAAGGACATGTTGAAAGTGCACCATTCCAGTGCACCAAAAGAAAGGACATGTTGAAAATGTTGCACTTAATACAGTGAGACATGGACCGCTTCTTTTTTGGACTTGACTGAATGTGGGATGTAGTCCAAGTTAAAACCACTTATTGTGGGGGAAGATAATGATGGGTAACCTCTTTGATGTGCCTTGGCCTATTTTATGTTTTAAGCTGCACACAGCCAAATTCTAATTTTAAAGAAGGGTTTCTACAATATAAGCTAAATCCTCAGTTTCTGTGGCATTTTTATGACAGCCTTGACTTTTAAAGTGGAACCAAATTTCATTTGGAAAATGGGTCAGCTAAGCATGTCTCTGTTAACAAATTGAATGTAGGTAGGTACTCTTGGTCTGTCACTCTGAACTTCCAAGTTTTCAATATCTTAAAATGGAGAGAGGCCCCAGTATCTAAAGCTAACATGGAGTTGGAGTGAGGGAGAATGAGGATGGGACACCTAAGGGACAAAAAATAAATTGTTATGCAGATCATATTGTATAAGAGAATCAGGAGACCCTGCTTATAAAATACAGGATGCCAAGTTCAGGGGATGGTAGAGATGGGGGAAAATGTGTTGAATAATATAAGTGAAAGTGGCCCTGAACATTGTTTGCTTGTTAATCAGCTAATCATAAAGGAGTCTTATCTCCAAAAGAATTGGGGATAGAGGCTGATAAATCCAAAATAAGTCTCCCAGTGGCATTACCCCTAATCTGCCATGGTGTTTGCTAGCTGCAGCATAGGCATCTGGTCAACCCAATGTTGGACTCTTAGATCTTGATATTTAGATCTTGACATTTGCTTAAGAAGAGAACTACTCTGGGTTTTTTTTTTTGGTTTTGTTTTGTTTTGTTTTGTAAAACAAAACATCTGAGAATGTACTGTTTCTTTGCAATTGTAAATGTTCTATGCTTTTGTTTCAAAGTTGAGATAGAGGAGGGGTGCCTGGGTGGTTTAATGGGTAGAGCATACAACTCTTGATCTCAGGGTTTTGAGTTCATGCCCCATGTTAGGAATACAGATCACTTTAAAAAAAAAAAAAAAAGATACTAAAAAACATAAAGTTGAGATTGGGAAAGGTGGAAAGTAGAAACTTGTTGCATAAGGAAATGATTAAATACAGGCATGCATCCACCTTTTCAGTTGACAGGACATTTTGTTGAAGGTGAGCACTTGGTAGCTTAATTCCTTTAAATAGCTATAAAATTTTGGGGCACCTGGGTGGCTCGGTTGGGTAAGCAACTGCCTTCAGCTCATGTCATGATCCCGGAGTCCTGGAATAGAGCCCCACATCGGGCTTCCTACTAGGCAGGAAGCCTGCTTCTCCCTCTCTCATTCCCCTTGCTTGTGTTCCCTCTCTAGCTGTGTTTCTCTGTCAAATAAATAAATAAAATCTAAAAAAAAAATCTATAAAATTTTAGTTACACTGAATTACTTAAAAGGTTTGGGCTTATTTTTGTAAAGCTGAATTGATAAGAATTAGAATGTAGAAACTGAACTGCCCTTTAGAATAAGGCAAATTATAAATAAACATGCAAAGGCTTACCAATAATAATAAGAACATCCAAAGACTGAGAAAGCAAAGAGAAAGATGTTGGACTAAAGAGAATGAATTGGACATACATATTTAATGTGCTCCCTCCAAAAACTCATTTTAAATGATATTTAAATGTATATTTTAAAGAATAAGCTACAAGGGCAGAAAGTATGGGGAAGGCGATATTTGTAACAAAATTTCAGAGGCCGGAAAGCAGAAGGACAGTGATGAATATTTTCACATATCTTCTAAATACCACTTCAAATCCTCAGCAGGGCAAGAAAACTGAAAGGCACCCACCCTAGGCCTTTATAAATGCACTGTAGGCTCTCCACTGCCTGGGGGCATAGCAGAGGAGAGTCCTTTGAGGAGAAAAGAGAACTGCCCAGCAACCCAGAACATTGTCAATCTGGCCTTTGGCAGAGATAGATCTCCTGTAGTAAGACATAGGTGGCAGAGCATTAAAGCACAAAGAGCTCTTCAGAGTCTCTCCAGTGCTCAGATTCCCCCTACTGAAGAGAAGCCCTACCCCCTCCCTCAAAACATTTGGGGCCAAGGTGAATGAATATAGCTAAAGCTGCAACAAAGTCCAACTACAGATTAAATTGGTTTATTGCCCCCTCCACCACAGTTTATGAATCTGACACAAGAAGAAGTGTACCTTTTATTGGAGGTATATATCAGTATGTTATTATGAATTATTCTTAACACAATTATAAGCATACAATCAAACCTGAAGAGCTATGTGAGGAAACAAGAAAATACAAAGTATGGTTGAGAGAGGTTGATAGAAGCAGACCCAGAGATGTTCCAGATGTTGGAATTCTCAGATAAGGACTTTGAACAAGTAGGAAAAAAATATGTTGACGGATCTAGTGAGAAAAGTAGACATCTCCATGAATAGGTGGAGAATAGAAACTTTAAAAAGAAAACAAATAAAAACCTTACAAATAAAAAAAATCAGAAATGAAGCATTTATTCATTGTGTTTAGCAGAAAACTGGACACAGTAAACAGCAGGTCAATAGAAGTAATTCAAATTCAAATAAAAAGAATATAAAGGGGGTCTGTAAGATCTGTGGAGCCATATCAAATTATCTACCAGACATGTATTTGTGTCCCAGAAGAAGGAAAAGGATGAGGTTGAAAAAATAGACAGTTTTAGTGATTATTCCAAAATTTATGGAAGACATTAACCTACAGATTCAAGAAAAAGCCAACCAGGATAAATAACAACAAAATCCAAACATAAAGATATCGGAGTCAAATTCTGATGAAAACCAAAGATAGAAAAAAAAATATTAAAAGCAGCCAGAAAAAATATATATATACCTTATATTATATCAGGAAACTATACAAGTTACAGGTGACTTTGTAGGAACGCTGGGGCTAGAAGACAAGGGAAACTCATCTTTAAAGTGTTAGAGGCAAAAACATTTAGAATTATTTTTCTAAAATCTGAAATTACATACTAGTGAAGATACCCTTCAAAAATGAAAACAAAAACTTTTTAGACAAATGAGGAGAGAATTCATCTTTAGCAGACCTTCATTAAAAGAAATACCAAAGCAAGTATTCATGTTGAAGAGAAACAATACCAGATGCAAGCCCAATTTTGCAGGAAGAAATGAAGAACATCAAAAAGAATATGTAGGTAAATATAAAATAACTATCATATATAAATGCATGCTTTTAATAACAATATAAAGAGGGTTTATAACATGTGGAAGTGAAAAATATAAAAGCACAAAAGAGGAAGAATGGAAACTTATAAGGTAATATTGCTCATGAAATACTATAATATGATTTAAAGGAAAACCATAATAAGTTAAAGATATATATTGTAATTTCTAGGGCAATCACTAGAAAAAACAATAGCAATAACAAAACCCAAACTAAACCTAAAAGATATATATTATAAAATCAAGAGAAGAGATAAAATTATACTAAAATGTTCACAATTCACCCATTAGAAAGCTGGAAAAGAGGGAAAAGAACAAAAATGAAGACAAATGGAAAATGAATATTGACATGGTAGACCTAACCCCTCAGATCAACAGTTAGATTGCATTAAAATGGAATATAATTAAAAAGCCTAGATAATAATTTAAAAATGGATTTTAAAAAAGCAAAGATCTAACTACATTTGATTCATAAGGAAAAAACCCATGAAATATGAAGATACAGGGAGGTGGAAGTAAAAGAGTTGAAAAAGATAATCATTGCATGGGGCACCTGGGTGGCTCAGTCGTTAAGCGTCTGCCATCGGCTCAGGTCATGGTCTCAGTGTCCTGGGATCGAGCCCTGCGTCAGGCTCCCCGCTCAGCAGGAAGCCTGCTTCTCTGTCTCTCACTCCCCCTGCTTGTGTTCTCTCTCTCTGTCAAATAAATAAAATCTTAAAATAATAATAATAATATATATATATATTCATTGCAAATACTGAGCATAAAAGGACATCTATACAGATCCTGCAGACATTGAAATGATAAAAGTTATTTTACACAATTTTATGCCAATAAATTTAACAGCTTAGATGAAATGAAAAAAAAATTTTTTTTCAAAGATTTTATTTATTTATTTGACATAGAGAAACACAGCGAGAGAGGGAACACAAGCAGGGGGAGTGAGAGAGGGAGAAGCAGTCTTCCCACCGAGCAAGGAGCCTGATGTGGGGCTCAATCCCGGGTCTCCGGGATCATGACCTGAGCCGAAGGCAGACGCTTAACCAACTGAGCCACCCAGGTGCCCCGAAATGAAAAATTTCTTGAAAATACAGTTACTAAAACTGATAGAAAAGTATAAGAAATCCCTATGTCAATTTAATAATTGAATTCATAATCAAAATTTCTCCCACAAAGAAAATTCCGGGCCCAGATAACTTCACTGGGGAATTCTACCAACATTTTTTTTTTTTTTTAATTTTAAGTGGGGCACTTGAGTGCCTCAGTCAGTTAAGTGACTTTTTTTTTTTTAGGTTTATTTATTTATTTTAAAGAGAGAAAGAGCATGCAGTGGGAAGCTGCAGAGGGAAAGGGAGAGAATCCTCAAGCAGACTCCCCACTGAGTGAGGAGCCGCGAGCATGGCTAGACCCAAGATGCTGAGATAACTACCCTAGCCAAAACATGATTCAGAAGCTTAACCTACTGCACCATAGAGGTGCCCCAGAATTAATTTTAATAATATGCTTTGTTTAATCCAATATATTCCAACCATGGTGAACATATGATAAATATAAAGTTATTAATGAAATGATTTCATTCTTTTTTTTCATAGTCTTTGAAATCCAGTGTATTTTACACTTAGGCACATCTCAATTCAGATACTGAATTTGCATCAGAAAGAGTTTGAGTTTAGAGTTCCTAAAATTTACAGTTGAAAAAGTAGATTCACATACCCAAGTTGTCCCAAATGTACTTGAAAGTTTTCCAGGACTGGGGCACCTGGGTGGCTCAGTTGTTTGACTTGGGTCATGATCCCAGGGTCCTGGGATCAAGCCCTGCAATGGGCTCCCTGCTCAGCCAGAGGCCTGCTTCTCTCTCTTCCACTCCCCCTGCTTGTGTTCCCTCTCTCACCGTGTTTCTCTCTGTCAAATAAATAAATAAAATGTAAAAAAAAAAAAAAAAAAGTTTGCCTGTACTGAATTAAGTGACAAAAAATTACTTTCCTTTAATGTTCACATTCATATTTATGAAACAGTTCATCTTTTTGCTTCAAAGAATTGATTTGACTTTGAAGCGAGACCTTATCAATTTTAAAATATCCATCTAAGTTAAGTAAATTCACTAACTCTTACATCAACTCAGTATTAACATTGAATTCAAAGGAATATTGCATGAATTGAAAAGCAGTTCTAAATTTATCAATATTAAGTGACATTCACATTTTTAATAGTTTTTGCAGCCAATTTACCTAATACTGTGATTACAATTAAAACAGGCTTCATGATTCATGTTTTTAAAAATGTAAAAACATTAACTTGCTTTATAAAAAGTTTCAACAAATTCTTTTTGCTTTCCATAGAACTGAAGTTTACATCATTCATATACAGTATGATAGAGTTGAAACACATAAATTACACTGCCATTTTTTCTTTAATTATTGAATGTGGCAAACGTTCTTTTTGTTTAAAAAAAAAATCTTGAACTGGAGTCAGCAGTACTGTAACCCTTTTTAGAATTCACCCACAACTCAAGTAAAGACTGTTGATAAAGGACACACAGTCATCTAATACATTATCTTCCATTTCAACAATTCCATGAACTAGTAACTTATAGCATATGTGTATTGAATGATTTTGATAACTGTACTCATGACACTTTTCATAGGAAAACGCCACACAATTATCTTCAGTATGCATCACACAATGTAATGAAGCAAAAGGGAACTATCAGTTCCTTGTTTTAAAATTCAAATAAGGGGCGCCTGGGTGGCTCAGTTGGTTAAGCAACTGCCTTTCGGCTCAGGTCATGATCCTGGAGACCTGGGATTGAGCCCTGCATTGGGCCCCATGCTCAATGGGAGGCCTGCTTCTTCCTCTCTCACTCCCCCTGCTTGTGTTCCCTCTCTGGCTGTGTTTCTCTCTGTCAAATAAATAAAATCTTAAAAAATATATATTAAAATAAAATAAAATTCAAATAAATCTAATTTTTGACCTAACATAGCTGGCTCATCATCTTTCTTGGGAGAAACTAATTTCTTCATATCTAGCTAAAACTTTTCTTTGACATTAATAAAATATCTGAAACTACTTACATACTAAATTTGACTTTTTTTTTAAGGTCATGAGTAGACAAATTCTAAGTAAATTAGAAAATTCTATGAGACAAAAGTGTACCCAAAGTTGTAACTGGGTAGTGTTTCTTACATCATGTAGCTTAACTAAAGATGAAAAAATTAAGTACATGCAATTTTTCAAAATTGGAATCAATTGTTGGACATTGTTAGAAAGGCTTTACAATCTGTAAGTATTTGTTTAAGGACTTAATTGATTAATTCTTCACTTTTGTAAAATGTCTTAGTCTTTTTCTCACAATTTTCTAAGAAAATTTCCGTAACTGAAGTAATTTGTTTTACCATCTCTCCATCTAAAAATGATTTTTTGTGTGTATGTAAAAGAATTTAAGCCATTTTATAATTGGCCAAAGTTACAAGCTCAGATCCTGTCAACAATTGTTTGCGAAATTTTTGTTGGACATCTAATTCTAATTTCACATAACTGGTTTCTTTACTTTTTTTTTAACTGTTGAGAGGAAACTTATCACGTTGACTGTGTTTGCTTTATATGGCTCCTAGTATTGATCACTTTATTTTTGTTTTGCCCTGTAATAGCCAACTATAATTGCCATATACAAAAATTATGAAATTTGGTATGTTCTCCTAGACCCTTCTCTTTTTTAATGTTCTAGTTATAGTGTTAACTTCCGCATTTCCAACTTAATTCCACATTGAGAGTATGCCTTCATTTTAAATGTTAAAATTTGTCCATACTTATTATTTAACCAAAATAATTATAATTAAAATAAAGATTTTGCTTTAATTACCAACTATGATTTTCATAGGAATCACTCTAATTTGAGCTATCTGCATTTTATATTTTATATTCAAATAGACACAATATAGCACTATATTAGTGTATAGGAAAATGATAACTTGAACTGAATCTGTCCACTGGCTAGATTGGTAGCATATTTATGTGTAATACTAAAAATGGTGCTAATGTTCCATATACATACTGCAACATAATAGTATCGTATGAGATACTGCAATTAACATGACATATAGGGATGCCTGGGTAGCTCAGTCAGTTAAGCTTCTGCCTTTGTCTCAGGTCATGATCCCAAGGTCCTGGCATCTAGTCCCATGCCAAACTGTCTGCTCAGCAGGGAGCCTACTTCTCCCTTTCCCTCTGTGTGCTGCTGTCCCTGCTTGTGCTCTCTGTCTCTGTCTCTCTCTGTCAAATAAATAAGTAAAATCTTAAATAAGTAAAGTTAAAATTTTGCTTCCTTCATTGTAGTAGCTGCATTTCAAGTGCTCAGTAGCCTCGTGTCCAGTGACTATTCTGTTGGACAGCATAACTATTGACAATAAGAGAATGAGAACCTATTAGGGTGCCAGGCATTTTGTTAGATATTTTCAGAGATAGGATCTCGGCAAACAGCCTCTCCTCTGCTGTCCTGCCAGCTACTCCCTTGCAGTGTATTCCATAAACTCCTATCTCCTTTAAAGTAAACAAAGACAGGATCTCAATTCTCCATAATGGTCCCACATGGGATGCCTGGGTGGCTCATTCAGCTGAGCATAGTACTCTTGATTTTGGCTCAGTTCATGATCTCAGGGGCCTGGGATGGAGCCCTCTTTGGCTCTGTGCTCAGTAAGAAATCTGGTGCAGATTCTCTCCATCTCCCTCTGCCCCACCCCCTGTTCATTCTCTCTCTCCTCTCAATCAAATAAATCTTTTTTAAAAAATGGGTCCCATTTGGTATTATCTACATTTCACACAAAGAAAAAGGCTCATTGAGATTCAGAGACTTGTGGCAAGTTGGACAGTTCATCAGTGACGGGGCTGGAAGGACAGTCTGAACCCAAAGCCTACATGTGTTTGCCATGAGATGGCTATTGCCCGGGTATAATGATACATATCACTGAGCAGGAAAAACACAGTCCTTTTTCCTTATCTCCCTACTTCCTTTTAAAGTCTGCAAACCTCAGGGCCCCTGGGTGGCTGTCAATTAACTGTCTGATTCTTGATTTCGGCTCAAGTCATGATCTCAGGGTCATGGAATAGAGTGCCCTTTTGGGCTCTGTGCTCAGCAAGGAGTCTATTTGTCTCCCTCTTCCTCTGCCCCCACCCCACTTGCACATGTACGTGTTCTCTCTCTCTCTCTCTCTCTCTCTCTCTCTCTCTCTCTCTGTCTCTAAGGTAAATAAAAAAATCTAAGGCTGATTATGCAAATAGTTGCTTAGTAGAAGCTTTTGCTATTGGCTTTGAAGTAATAACTTCCAGTTCTAGGTAATTACATTTATTTCAGCCTGTTTGGTGTTATCCCTGGTCTCTCAGAAGCAAGCAACAGGGCAAAGGGGGCACATGGTAAAACTAGAAGGATAATATTTTCTCAGATCAAAAACATCAGACTGAAGTGGGGACTTTCACATTTCTTCTAGGGGAGCACAGTGGGATCACCCTATACTAAAAGTACTGCTTTGAAGAGTAAAATCATGATCTTACAATGTATCATACGTATGGCTGATTTTTACACTATTGCAAAAGCTACAAGAAGTGGAGTTTCCTTTGAGTTGTACAATAAACTCTAAAATCATGCCACTTGCGGGTGAGGAGCACTGGGAGCTGGGTCTTCAGGAGCAGAGATGTATGTAAATGAAAGGATTTTCCATAAACACAGCCTCAGGGGCGTTAGCTCCTTCAGAGTATTTTAGAGTTCAGCCAGATCATTGTATAAATAAGAAAACCTAAAAGAGAGGTTAAGTGATTAATCCACGGTCATATAGCATATTCATTCAGTGAGATTAGGACCTTTACATTTTCTTTCCAGCTAAGGAGTTGTGGGTGAGGAGAGGAAGAAGGGAGTAGGTGGCAAGGCCAATCAGAGGAAGCTAAAGATTGGGTATATAGCCTTGAATGGCTCAGGTTTTAAAATCTGCTCCTGTCCTTTATATTTTGAAGTTAAGCAGGTTTCTTAACTCTGCAGATTTTCAGAATCTCAGCTGTGAAATGGGGATGACACAGACCTCCTAGGATTGTGAAGAAGACTTAATGAGATGATACATGTGAAAAATGCCTCAAACCTCTTGAAGACAAGACTTTTCCTTTACTTGCTATCTCAAAGTACTACTTCCTTTTATTGATTTTCAAGCCATCCATTTCAAACTTCCAACTCCACAAGCCCGGGTCTTAAGTTTTTTGGATTGGTGGATCAAACTCTGTAGGCTTGCACCTGCTGGCCCATACCTCCCTGGGACTTTTTGTCTCCCAGGACTTTCCCACTTCTCTCCCAGAGCCCCATTCCTGTGATCACACCCTATTCCAACCTCTCTCAGCATCTGGCCCATCCTAGTTGGATTTCCACCTAACAATAGGAAGCTTTTACAAGTATTTGGATAGTGTGACAGCCTTCAAAGTGCTTTCACAGACATTCTCCCCTTTGATCCTCACAACAGCCCTGCAGGGGACACAGGACAGCTGTTATCTACCAAATTTTACCACTAAGGAACCCAAAGTGTATAGAGGCTAAGCGATTTGCCCAAGGCCACAAGCTGGAGAGTCACTTGGTGTGCAGAAGGAACACAGACTTTCAGGTCGGGAAGGTCCTAGGTTCAAGTCTTAGCTTTCCCACTTGCTAGCAGTGTGGCTTCAGGTAAGTTACAGAACTTTCCTGAGCCTCAGATTCCCCATCAATAAAAACAGAGATATTTGTTATGTTTCCTGCAGAATTGCATATTTTGTATATGCAGTACTTTGTAGACAGCAAGTACTTAGTAAACCAGAGCGGAATCTGTTGTACCACACCATCTCTTTACACTGTTCCTCAATACTTCTCCAACTGGAAATAAGTTGTCCTACCTCTGAATTGCAGGAGCATTTGTTGTCTTTGGTTTTATGCCTCAGAAACTAACTATGGCTGAGGCAAATAGGATTTTGCCAAGATACTGTTAAGATCACAAAATGGAAGAGTTGAAAACATCACTTTCTGAAAAGAAGCCATAGCAGCCTCAGGGGTCCCTGCAGCTCTTTGGGAATGGTCTTTGGATGGCTCAGTGCCAATTCTCTTTCCTCCCCGTCTGTCTCTCTCGGTTCAAAATACAATTATATGGAAGAGACAATCTGGACCTAGTGTAGCCCATGGGGTCACCACGTGGACAGGTGGGCAGGAGTGGTTGGCATCCCAGTGGAATGATGTGGAATGGGGAAATGGCAGTTCCACAGTGGGAGAAATGGCTCTCATATTAAGGAAGTCCATGATTTATGTAACTCTGAAACCACCTGTCATGTGTGGCTGGTTGTGGTTTGGTTATATCCACTTGCTTCTTCTGTCTAAACATCCAACTAGACCATTAGTCCTAGGGTTACTGGAGTGGCCTGGGGAGGAAGATACCTCTGTCTTATGCTTAGGTTCAGTATGGAGGCCCAGAGATTCACTTAGTGTTTTGCACATAATTGGTGGTCAACAAATATCGATAACTGATAACTTTTGTTGTTTTTATTCCAGTTCTTGGTCTTTCCAGTTCAAAAAACAAATTAACTTTGATCTTTCCTGACTTATCCCAATTCTTAAACCTCAGAACTCCTACCTACATGCAGTCACCAATAAAGCAAATTAGTCAATAACATTTTACCTAATTAGCTTCTTTACATGAACCAGTACATCCCTCAGGCCTCACCATTTCCCATCACAGTCACTAGGTGAGGAGTGTTGTCTTGCCAAAGCGCCTGATTAATAAGTCATTGTAACTGGGCACCTGGCTGTCTTGGTTGGGAGAACATGTAACTCTTGATCTCAGGAGTATAAGTTCAAGCCCCACATTGGGCATAGAGCTTACTTAAAAATAAAAGAAATCTTTTTTTTTTTTTAAATCATTGTAATTGAAGCTGGATGTGATTAACTGCATTTTCTTGAACTCTTCAAGTTTAATTCCACAAAATTACATCACAGAATTGGGGCATGATGAAGTATGTCGAAAGGAATAAACAGGACTGGCATAAAAACTGCTCATACTTGTGATTACATACCTGACAACATGGACTCTTGCTATTCCTGTGAAGGCTTAAATATATATAGGAATTCCTAAACACATGGCCCATTATTTAAAAACAAAACAAAACTGGATACCCTTGTCCTAGTCAGGCCGCCCAATTTTTAAGATTTTTATTTATTTGTTAGAGAGAGCAAGCATGCACAAGTAGGAGGATCAGCAGGCAGGGAGAAGCAGGCTCCCCACTGAGCAGGGAGCCTGATATAGGACCCGATCCCAGGACCTTGGGATCATGACTTGAGCTGACCACAGACACTTACCTGACTGAGCCACTCAAGCACCCAGGCCCAAAATTTTGATAATCTTGGAATCTGTCCTGGTTTTGTTCTTCCTTCCTTCATTCCTCCCTCCCTCCCTCCCTTCCTTCCTTCCTTTCTTTGAGAAACAGAAGGGGCAGAAGGCTGGACAGTCTCAATCAGGCTCCACACCCAGTATGAAGCCTGACACAGGGTTTGATCTCACAACCCTGAGATCATGACCTGAGCCAAAATCAAGAGTTAGACATTTAACCAACTGAGCTACCCAGGTACCCCTGTCCTTGTTTCCTTGTTTTGTTCTTTTTGTGAGCACAGACCCCTGATCAGCTGTACTTTTTGGGGGGAGAGGGGGTCTTATTTTCTTTTTCTTTGTAGTTCCTTTAAAATTGTTCTTTCAAATGGTTATTAATTTCCTAAAGGGCATGTTAGAAAATAGCTGATGAATAAAAATAGTGCTGTCCACCTTTGACTAAACTTTTACCCAATTGAGCAGGCAGGATTTTCATGAAAAAAATCTGAGAAATTAATTAATTAACTGTAACTGAATTTCACCTCTTTAACCTTAACTCGTGAGCAAACCTGAGCTAAATAAACATCTGACCATTCAATCTCTTCCACTTAAGGTTAACTTGAGTTTATTATTCAAGCTACTGCCCTTGTGTATTAGGCAACGCATAAATTACGCATACTAATTACCCTGGATGGGGCACCACTTTAATGAATTCTTTTAATTAAACTGCAACACAGTGATTTTGCACAGGATGGTCTATATTTCATCCTTAAACTATGTTAACCTTCATCTTTGTCTGGGCAGCTCACATATCCAACCAGAGAAGGTCTGAGTTTAATTCATCTAAGTATCTACATTCTGAACTCACCCCCCCCCCCGCCTTGACTATCATAGGAAAATTTGAAAAATGTTTCTCTTCTGCTTCGAGGTTAAGAAATTAGATGCCTTTGTGAAAAGTTATGATTCTTCTGGGGATTCGAAGAAGGAGAAAAAAGGCAAAACAAAGCAAAAAATGATAATGACATAATCAACCAGCATAGCACTCCAATCCTTAAAGCATAAATAACGGAAGTCATATTAACAATGTCATTAGTAATATGTGCTACTAAGCAAAGTAGTAGCTTGTACTAATATATAGATCACAAATATAAAGACTACTTAATATGATCACAGAGGAGCCATTTCTTACTTTGTAATCATTATATTACAGAGCTTACAGTAAAGAATCTATATTATGAATATAGTTTTCACAGGTACAGTTCTATATTATCTGGAACCATTAGTGGATGGAGCAGTAGAGAAAATTGAGAATACATATGTATTTTAGCCAGGAATATTCATCTTCTCTTGTTTTCACTGAGCTTCTGCTTCTAGGTAGTAAAATTGACTGCTTTTGGTTTTATCTCTCCAATATCCAAGGGGATAAAGCAGCAGGGGAAGGAAGGGAGAGAATCAAACAGCCAAAGGACAATCTAGATACCAGGAACCTTGGTAATCCCCAACCCAGTCAACATATATTAAGCATCTACTGTATTCCTAGCACAATACCTGGTGCCAGAAACATCTAGGTGATTGTGAAATGTTCTGTTTACATTTCTTTAAAAAGAAAAACAAACATTTGCATATATATAAATTTGTACTTATATGAATAAATCCAGGAAGAGGTACCTAGGTGTCAGTTGATTAAGCTTCTGCCTTTGGCTCACGTCATGATCCCAGGGTCCTAGGGTGGAACCTGCTTCTCCCTCTCCCTCTGCTGCTCCTTCTGTCTGTCCTTTCTCTCACTCTCCTGCTCTCTGTCAAATAAATAAATAAATAAATAAATAAATAAATAAATAAATAAATGAATAAAATCTTTAAAAATCAATCAATCAATCCAGGAAGATACACAGAAACTGTTGAGAGAATTTGCTTCTGAAAAGTACTGGGATCTGAGTTAGGAAAAGTTACTTATAATTTTTTTTATTGTTTCTTCCACTTCCCCCTGCTCCTCTTGCTCATATTCATCTTTTCCTTCTCCTCCTTCCTCTTGTAAACATGTGATACTTTTTAATTAAAAAAAATTTTTTTTTAAGTAGAGAGTTCCTAGACCACTGGGAGAGACAAACATATCACAATAATGCGGTAAGTACTTGATAGATGAAAATGCAGACTATTCTGGATACACAAAAGAGGGATAATCCAACTGTGAGGGAGTCAAGGAAGGTTCCTCAGGGGAAGAGACATGGGTCTTGAAGCATGAGTGTGAGTTTTTCAAGCTGAGCACCAGCTCTTGGGTATTAGGAAGTATAAGCTAATTCCATTCATCCTAAAATTGTTCTGTTAATACCTGTGCTTCTATAGGACTTCTCTGATATATGAACAGTGTTTAAGTCATTGTAATTTTTAACAATAAGATGATTGAGAGTGATACTTTGTCAATAATCCCAAAGAAAATTACTCATTTTGGAAAACAACTGGATAATGCCTAAAATTCTAACTTCATAATTACTCCCAGTAGTCCGTCTAAATTTTGCATCAAGACCTAATTTAAACCATAATTTGTATAGAAACAACTGACCTATAGGATACAACCGATTTTCATTTTAAAACGAAAGAGCAAGAATATACGGTATTGGGGCGCCTGGGTGGCTCAGTGGGTTAAAGCCTCTGCCTTCGGCTCAGGTCATGATTTCAGGGTCCTGGGATCGAGGCCCACATTGGGCTCTCTGCTCCGCAGGGAGCCTGCTTCCTCCTCTCTCTCTGCCTGCCTCTCTGCCTATTTGTGATCTCTCTCTGTGTCAAATAAATAAACAAAATCTTTTTTTAAAAAAAAAGAATATACGGTATTGTTATCAGCAAAACCGCTTTTTTTCAAAAAGGCAATCCATGAATGGGAGAGAAGATATTCACAAATGACACCATAGACAAAGGGCTGATATCCAAGATCTATAAAGAACTCCTCAAACTCAACAACCAAAAAAAAAAAGATGATCATATCAAAAAATGGGCAGAAGACATGAACAGACATATAAATTGGCTAACAGACACATGAAAAAATGTTTGTCATCATTAGCTATCAGGGAAATTCAAATCAAAACCACATTGAGATACCAACTTACAGCAGTCAGAATAGCCAAAATTAACAGGACAGGAAACAACAAGTGTTGGAGAGGCTGTGGAGAAAAGGGAACCTTCTTGGACTATTGGTGGGAATGCAAGTTGGTGCAGCCAGTTTGGAAAACAGTGTGGAGATTCCTTAAAAAACTAAAAATAGAGCAATACCCTGCAATTGCATTACTGGGCATTTACCCCAAAGATACAGATGTAGTGAAAAGAAGGACCATATGTACCCCAATGTTCATTGCAGCAATGGCCACAATCACCAAACTGAGGAAAGAGCCAAGGTGCCCTTCAACAGATGAATGGATAAAGAAGATATGGTCCATATATACAATGGAATTTTACGCCTCCATCAGAAAGGATGAATACCCAACTTTTTTTTTTTTTTAAAGATTGTATTTATTTGACAGAGAGAAACACAGCCAGAGAGGGAACACAAGCAGGGGGAGTGAGAAAGGGAGAAGCAGGCTTCCTGCCAAGCAGGGAGCCCGAGGTGGGACTCGATCCCAGGTCTCTGGGATCATGACCCGAGCTGAAGGCAGTCGCCCAACAACTGAGCCACCCAGGCGCCCCAATACCCAACTTTTGTAGCGACATAGATAGGACTAGTGGAGATTATGCTGAGTAAAACAAACCAAGCAGAGAAAGTCAAGTATCATATGGTTTTAGTTACTTGTGGTGCATAAGAAGTAACATGGAGGACAGTAGGAGAAGGAAAGGAAATGTGAACTGGCATAAATCAGAGAGGGAGATGAAGCATGAGAGACTTTGGACTCTGAGAAACAAACTGAGGGTTTTGGAAGGAAGGGGTGGGGGGACAGATGAGCCTGGTGGTAGATATTGAGGACATGTATTGCATGGAGCACTGGGTGAAGGGCATAAACAATGCATCTTGGAACACTGAAAAAATAAAATAAATTATTTAAAAAACAAAAAAAAACCTCTTTTTTTCAGTCAAACCAATGTTTACTAAAACTAATAGCTTACTATTAGTAAACTAATTTATTATTTAGTCTACTAAAACTCAGTCTTGAGTGTCTTAGCTGATTTATTCCTTTTCAGAGGACAAATTGCCTTGAAGATTTGATAAAATCATTTTTCCATTGTAAACACTGAAGAAGCCTTTACATTTTCAAACCAGGTGGGACCACAGAGGTCTTCTGATTGGGCTATGAATACAATGCAGCCTTCTCCTTCAACTCTTGACTGGTCTCTCTGTACCTTATGTGGACTGCCTACTTATAGAGATGTATGTAGTCTACCTACTGGACATTCCCTGGGGGAGTTATCTCACTCTTGGTTATGTTAAGTGTGGGTCAAAAGAAATAGAGCAAACCTATTTGAAATGTAAAAGATACAGATGATCATATTACTTGTTCCTTTAAATTTTTCTCTATTTTTAAGAACATTCTAGTATCTTGAGAATATTTTAAATATTAACTCTTTTATGAAGCATAACAGCCATTTGGTTTGCTGTGGGCTCCCCATATTTGATAAGCATGGAGTATGAAAGACTGAGGTCTGGGTTGCACTGCATTAGAGATTTCCTCCTGGGCCTACTCTTCAATCCTGACAGAGCATCCAACTAAGCCATATCTTTTTTCTCTTTCAGATTTCAGAGATTACTTGTTATCATTATTTCCCATAAGATTAATTAGATTTATTTTGTTCACCACCTAGTGCAAAGTAAATGTTCTACAAACATGTTAAATGAAAGAAGGAGAGTATGTCAGATTTTTTATCTACAGAATTTTCCTAATCTACCAACCCAGCAGTGCTTTAAAAGTTAAAAAAAAAAAAAAAAAGTAAATTAGGGTGGCTCAGTCAGTTAAGCATGCCTTTCTTGATTTTGGTTCAGGTCATGATCTCAGCCTCTCCCTTTCCCTCTGCCCCTCCTCCTCACCCCCTCAAATAAATAAATTTAAAAAAAAAGAAATTAAAAGACTGTAAAAAGACTTATTTCTAGAAAACCCACAAAAGCTCCTAGTAATCATCAGACTCTCTTCTAAATACTTCCAAAACTGCAGTTTAATAATATTTAATAATTTTGCTAGAAATTAATGTCATGGCTATTGATCTTTAATTCCTAAAATTCATTCACTTTTTAACAGTTAAGGTACAGTTGCTTAATGTCTTATTCTGGATGCTTCCTATAAACTAGCTCTTTTTTTTTTTTTTTTAAGATTTTATTTATTTGACAGAAACACAGCCAGAGAGGGAACACAAGCAGAGTGAGAGAGGGAGAAGCAGGCCTCCCACTGAGCAGGGAGCCCGATATGGGACTCGATCCCAGGTCTCTAGGATCATGACCTGAGCTGAAGGCAGTCGCCCAACCAACTGAGCCACCCAGGCGCCCCCCCCCCTTTTTTTTAAGATTTTATTTATATGGCAGAGAGAAACACAGCCAGAGAGGGAATACAAGCAGGGGGAGTAAGAGAGGGAGAAGCAGCCTTCTGGCCGAGTAGGTAGCGCCATGTAGGGCTCGATCCCAAGACTCTGGAATCATGACCTGAACTGAAGGCAGCGGCTCAACCACTGAGCCACCCAGGTACCCCTCTAACCTAACTCTTAATATCATATCATTACATTTAAAAATGGAATTCCCACTCTTTCCTGACCTCCACGATGTAGCTATAATACAGGAAGAATGGGGCAAGTGAAGACCATAATGGTCTCAAATTCCATATTTTCCTATTGATGGATGTATGTGGGGGACCAAATTCCCTTATCCCGAGACCACTAAGGAGCCCTGGCAAAAGGAATTCTGCCTGTCAACTAAAACAAAAAATCCAAGAAGGAGGCTGGGGTCTCTCTGCCTCTTGGAGACTTCATTTGAAAATGCAGTATCAGGCTAAAGAGGCTACAGATCGATCTCATCACTATCCTGACACTAGTCTGATCAGTACCTTTCAGTTATTTACTGAGCCACAGTTATGAGCCAGATGTCAGGAATGCAAAGATAAATGTCACATAGTTTCTGCTCTCCAATAGCTCACAGACAAAAGAATCACAGGCAAACCCCTGTAAGGAAGTGGAATGTGCTCCTCTAGTTAAATAAGCCAAGTAGCAAGCAGGACACCAGGACTTTTCACGGTGGAGCTGCAAGGGCTTCTTTGCCCAGATCCCGAAGACCTCTAACTCCAAACTGTGGTGCCAGTATGCTTTGAAATGAGAGATATTTTGATATGCTTAACTCTTGTTTTCCATTTTATATCAAAGAAACAAGAAATAAAAGATGGTTTATATGCATAGGTAGAATATGATTTAAAGGCAGAGAATTTTATAAGTTAGTAGATGGCTAAACCAAAGGGAGATTTTTCTTTTCCTTCGCCCTCTCAGCAAATTTAGGAAGCTCCATAGCTTATTAAATAATCTATGACAAAAACTAGGCTCCAGAATGATTTTTTTTTAATGGTGACAATGGTGGCTCTGGAGTCAGACAATTCACATCCCCTTTCGATGTGCCCTGTGACCTTGAACACGTAGCCTCTTTAGCTTTCAGCTTCCTCATCTATTAAGACTTGTATAATAATAGAACTTACATCACATGATTCTTGATGGTGTTTAAATGAGATAATGCATGTAAAGTAGTTAGCAAAGCCCTGTAAGTAATTATATTATATCATACCATTATATAATAAAGAGTATGAGTATTTTTATGATTAGTATGAGTAAGGTAAATATATCTTGGATGTCTAAGTAACAGGCTTTTATTGCCAAGTTTTCGGAATTAATCTAGGAGTCTTCCAAAGCTCGTAGAATAAGAGAATGTAAGTTATAACATTATAATACATTAAATGAGTAATGCATGTAGTTAGCAAAGCCCTGTAATTATATTATATCATATTATATGTATGTGTGTGAAGCTGCAGAATACACACATGTATTCATTTCATTTTAGAAACCAAATTACTGCTACAGATGACCCATTCAAAAGGCCTGGGATGAATTCTTAATCACTCAAATGCTACTTTTATTGACTTACTGAGAGTGTCACCTCTTTGTGGCTCTCTGGGTTGCTCAGAAATAACTTGTCCAACACAGAAGGTGAGTGTGTGCTTGCTTTCCAGTGTGCCCAAGAGAAGAAGGTATATCCCACAGCAAGAGCACTAGTTCTGGAGAAAAGGCCTTAGCCCCCAGGAATGTACACTCAGGCGTAGGGGTGACCAGGAGGCAGCCACCTGGGGCTGCCCACTCCCCTGGAGTAACTCCGGGACTCCTGCTTTGATCCCTTTGTGTTTCTTATGGCTTTCCGGGTGGTGTTTTGTGCCCCAGGCTCTCCACATGCAGAATGTCTCTGTGCTGTCCTCGTAGGGAACATATGTTGTGACATACCATCTGGCCTTTATGTATCTCCCCAGTGGCCATGGTATAAAAACCTGCCTGTTTGGCAGCTACAAGTGCCCACAGTCCCTTTGGTCTCTTTCTTGGTTCGAATGTTTTTCAACATCAATGGATGTAATTAGGAAGAACTAAACCAAGCATATGGATTCAGGACTGCATGATTACCATGAAGAGAGCTTTATCTTGGAAGAGGAGCTATTCAGGGCGGGCTCAGCCTGAGGCTTCTGGGCAAATGGAGCTCATGTGCCAGTGACACTGGCTCGCCACTTTACAGCCGAGCATGGTGTCACACAGGCTGAAAGCTCAAGCTCCATAAATGAAGTCTGGTGCCCTGGTCATGCTCACTGCCATCCAGAGCTTGGCTGAGGGCAAAGGGCACAGCTTGCTGACAAGAACGCATGTGTTTGTTGGCTCTATGTAGTGGGGAAAATACCAGAATTGTTCAAATCCTGGAGTCAGCATCATTTGAGTTGCTTCTCTTCAAACACAGGAAGAATTGACAGTTGCCGAATGGTAGTTATTTCCAGAACATATGGAAGGAGAAGCCAAAATCAAACTGCAGGGAGTTGAAAATAGGAGATAAAATTTGAAAGTATCATTTATACTATATGTACATACAATGGAATACTAAGCAGCTAAACAGAAGGATGGGGTAATTCTTTTATTTTTTATTTATTTATTTTTTTAATGTAAGCTCTACATCCAACACGGGACTTGAACTCATGATCATAAGATCACTATTCTAATGCTCTACCAACATAGCCAGCCAACCGTCCCAGATGGGGAAATTCTTTTTTTTTTTTTTTTTTTTAAGATTTTATTTATTTGACAGAGAGAAACACAGCCAGAGAGGGAACACAAGCAGGGGGAGTTAGAGAGGGAGAAGTAGGCTTCTTGCCGAGCAGGGAGCCTGATGTGGGACTCGATCCAGGGTCTCTGGGATCGTGACCTGAGCCGAAGGCAGTTGCTCAACCAACTGAGCCACCCAGGCGCCCCAACTGAGCCACCCAGGCGCCCCCCAGATGGGGAAATTCTTAATACTATGGAAGGAACTCCGAGATATATTAAGTGAAAGGAAGATGGAAAATAATAGTGTGTCTAGCTGTCTACCGTTTGTGTAAAAAAAAAGTTGGGGGTGAGACAGGTTTCTTTGTATTTGTTTGCACATGCATAAGGGTGCCTTGAAAGATATACAAGAAATTAATAACAATGGTTGTCTTCTTTAGAGCAGCAATAAGAGCCTGAGCTGATGGGGGATGGCATGGGAAGAAATTTTACTGTATACTTTTATTTATTTTAACCAACTTTTTAAATGTTTTACTCCCTTGAATTTAATTCAAAAAATTAAATGTGGGGTGCCTGGGTGGCTCAGTTGGTTGAGCGATTGCCTTCGGGTCAGGTCATGATCCCGGAGACCTGGGATCAAGCCCAGCATCCGGCTCCCTGCTCGGCAGGAAGCCGGCTTCTCCCTCTCTCACTCTCCCTGCCTGTGTTCCCTCTCTAGCTGTGTTTCTCTCTGTCAAAGAAATAAATAAAATCTTTTAAAAAAATTAAATGCATTTAAAAATTTTGAAAGTAACATTATGAAATATATTGACAGGCCAGTGGAGATTATATACTAATAGATTTATGGATATGTTTTTATTAGTTTGTCTTTTTTTTAAGATTTTATTTATTTATATGACAGAGAATGAGAAAAGAAACATTAGCCGGGGGAGAGGAAGAGAGAGAAGTAAGCTTCCTTCCCATTGTGCAGGGATCCCAATGCAGGACTTGATCCCAGGATGTCGGGATCATACCCGAGCCAAAGGCAGATGCTTAACACCTGTGCCACACAGGCACCCCTAGTTTGTCGTTTTTTATTTTAAATATTTATTTGAGGGGCACCTGGGTGGCTCAGTTGGTTAAGCAACTGCCTTTGGCTCAGGTCATGATCCCAGAGTCCCGGGATCGAGCCCCACATCAGGCTCCTTGCTCGGCAGAAAGCCTGTTTCTCCCTCTCTCACTCCCCTTGTTTATGTTCCCTCTCTGGCTGTGTTCCTCTCTGTCAAATAAATAAATAAAATATTTAAAAAATATATTCATTTGTGAAAGAGTGAGCGAGCGAGTGAGCGAGAGTGAACGAGCACAAGTTGGAGGGGTAGACGGAGAGAGAGAACAGCCTCCCTGCTAAGCATCGGGCTCCATGTGAGGTTTGATCCTAGGACTCGATCATGACCTGAGCCAAAGGCAGATGCTTAAGTGACTAAGGCACCCAGGCACCCCTATTAGTTTATCTTTATGCCCATCTTTCTACATGAATAAAGCTATTTGATTTGGGGGATTTTTTGTTTTGTTTTATTTTGTTTTTTGCTCTTTGATTTTGAACAGTATCTTTCATAATTTATCATATGATGGAATAACTTTTACATGGTATATTTTACACTGAGCATTTTTCTGTCAAGGAAAAAAGTCCGAAATAAATATAAGTTGTAGTAATTGATAGGTTTGAAGATGGTTATGTGTTAATAACCAGAAGGAAGCATTAATTCTTTGTTTTCTGCCCTGTGACTCAACTAGTATGCGTTGAACAGGTATAAGGCACCATTGACAATTTGCCATCTAGTCCACAGCTTACTGCATTAAACTGAGTTTATATAGTATAATTCATGCTACATTCAGACAGGAATAGGTTTGGTTCAGGAACTTTGCTGAAAGATTCGTCACTTAGCTGGTTTTTCGAGAAAGAATATCAACTGGCTCTTGCAGGTTCAAGTTTTTTAAAATTTTTTTAACTCTGCCTTTGAGGCATTAGGAAGATAACCAAGGTGTTGCTTGTAATAAACTGCGTACTATTTACAAACTAATAGAGCCAAGAATATTTATGTTCCTCAGTGTCTCTGCCTTCCACCAAAATATACAGATCTAATCACGGTCCTTCTTATAATAATCCATTTCCACAGGACCCCTGGGTGGCTCAGCCAAATGACTCTTGGTTTTGGCTCAGGTCATGGTTATACTCCCCATTCAGTGGGGAGTCTGCTTAAAGATTCTCCTCCTCTCCCTCTTTCCCTTCCTCCGCTCATGTATGCTCTCTCTCTCAAATCTTAAAAAAAATAATAATCCATTTCCACTTCTATTAAAAATTATGGAAATCCTTACTATAGTGGCTTTGCACTGTGTAAATTGAGCTAAACTGGAACTAATTCCAGGAAAGATTCCTTTCTCTATAGGGTTCCAGGTTAGGATTAGCCATGACAGAAATTTGTGTGAGATTTGGAAGTCAGAAGGGGGTAGTATCAATTTTTAGGCTTTGAAGTTTTCTTAAGGGTACCAGGTACTGCAGTAACTTGATAAGTTCTCATTGATCTACTAGGTCAACTTGTGGGTGTGAGTTGTACCTGGGCCTCTGCCAGATTTCCTCCCTCAGCTTTTTGTCTTGGACCAGAAATGTGTGCAGCACCATGGCAAAATACTAGCTTTTTTCTGCAAGTCATCCACACCATTGAGAATGGAGGCCTAGAGAGATGGATGTACATTCCAGTACATCTGCATGGCTGCTTCTTTGTCCTTGCTCTCCTCCACTTCATTGTCAAGTCCTCTTTCCAAGTTACCAGCTGAGTAGCCAAATTCAAACCCAACACTAGACATAGAGGCCATAGCCTTGCATAGACTTCCACACTTGATCCTATGATTGCATAATTAATATCCTATTCTACATCTCTTATAGTGATCTTGCTTTTCTTTTTTTTTTTTTTAAGATTTTATTTATTTATTTGACAGAGAGAAACACAGGTAGAGAGGGAACACAAGCAGACGGACTGAGAGAGGGAGAAGCAGGCTTCCCACCGAGCAGGAAGCCCGATGTGGGGCTCGATCCCGGAACTCCAGGATCATGACCTGAGCCGAAAGCCCGAAAGCAGAGCCGGCTGTAGGGCTCTATCCCAGGACCCTGAGATCATGACCTGAGCCAAAGGCAGAGGTTTAACCCACTGAGTCACCCAAGCTCTCCTTGGTGTCTCTTCTTTTAAATATGATTTTTTAAAAGATTTTTATTTATTAATTTTACAGGGAGGGAGATCACAAGTAGGCAGAGAGGCAGGCAGAGAGAGAGAAGAAGGAACCAGGCTCCCTGCGGAGCAGAGAGCCTAATGCAGGCCTCGATCCCAGGACCCTGAGATCATGACCTGAGCTGAAGGCAGAGGCTTTAACCCACTGAGCCACCCAGGCGCCTGCCTTGGTGTCTCTTCTTATGAGGATATTAATCCTATAAGATCAGGTCTCCACTCTTATTGCTTCATTTAACCCTAATTACTTCATCTGTGGTTCCCATCTCCACATACAGATACATTTAGGGTTAGGGCTTCAGCATAAGAATTTGGGGGGTGGTGACACACTCAATCTATAACAAGAGGAAATGTCTGTTTCAGAGAGTGATCCAAACCACAGCCTAACATTCTGTCCGTATCTCCCCTTAAGGGCTTGTCTAGGTGAAAGATTCTACCTTAATTAAAGATCATGAGTAAATAAGAGTAAATGAGAAGACCTTGGGATTTCAGCTTTGTGTTTGAACTTCATCCACTTTGTCTTTCACGTCAGCGTCTCAGATTTCCCCAACATGTTCAGGTTGTAACCCCTCTGATTAAGGAAATAAGGCTTGCCTTACCTCAACAGGCAATTAGTTTTTACAATTAAATAGAGAGAGTCATGATTAATGACCTTGTTAATTGTTCTTCCCTGATGTGCACATTAATACAGGCAGAATGCTCAAAATTCTGAGGAACATTTATTTTTTGAGCCTACTGTGCTTCACCATTTTAAATCCCAAACTGAGATTCAAACCCTGCCCTCCTGGATATCCGAATATAGTGCAAAAGACATGTGAACAGATATATTGCAGCAACAAGGGAGAGAGCTTGTCGGTTTTCCTGATGACTTCCATAAGATTGACATAATGTTACCTTAGCCAGTTAATTGCCAATAATGCCAATAGGCCAACAAGAAAACATCACCATGGACATATAGGAGAGATTCTGAGTCATTGGTGGTATGTCAATTTTCTAGAATTAGAAATCTCATTTTCAAAGCAGGGAAATATGTTCAAACTGTACAAGTTAAGCAGAAGCTATAACTCTAAAGAGAACATGGAACAGTGTTTCCAATTGCCCAGTTAATCGTTTTCATGTAAAGAAATCCTACCTGTTTTTTAAGGAGTCACTTCCTCCCCTCAGACACCCCAGAACTTTGTTCCACTTACCTGCCATTTATCATTTAATGCCTTCCTATATAATTCCATTATCATCTATGGGAAATTTTGCATCCTAAAAGCCATATTCAGAACTGTATAGAACGTTAAACTAGAAATCTTTCAGAGAGACACTTTGATTCAACTTCTGCCATTTATAGATGAGGAAACTGAGGCCCATGTAAACAATATCGACTGAGAGACTAAGCCTCTCTGATATAATGACATTTAGTCACAGGTGTAAAGAATGTGTAGGGGGGCGCCTGGGTGGCTCAGTTGGTTAAGCAACTGCCTTCGGCTCGGGTCATGATCCCGGAGAC
This sequence comes from Spilogale gracilis, assembly GCA_004023965.1. Taxonomy (NCBI): domain Eukaryota; kingdom Metazoa; phylum Chordata; class Mammalia; order Carnivora; family Mephitidae; genus Spilogale; species Spilogale gracilis. The sequence continues at coordinate 69,555 of PITA01004189.1, forward strand.
CCGGGTTTGAGTCCCATATCGGCTCCCCGCTCGGCAGGAAGCCTGCTTCTCCCTCTCTCACTCCCGCTGCTTGTGTTCCCTCTCTGGCTGTGCTTCTTTCTGTCAAATAAATAAAATCTTAAAAAAAAAAAAAAAAAAAAAAAAGAATGTGTAGCGAATTAGTACAGTGCCCAGAGAAGATATGTGCCTGGCCTGTCCACCTCTCATCCAGCTACAACAGCCTCCCAGAAGGCCCCATGGTTGGGAGGCTGTTGTAGCTGGATGAGAGAGAGCAAAATGGAGAGTGGAAGGAGATGAGGTCTAAAGGGTGTGGGGTGGGGTCAGATCATGGAGGACCTGTCGTTTTATAGTAATTTATTCTGAGGGAAATAGTCATTGCAAGGATTTTTTTTTTCAGCTTTAGTGAGATATAATTTACACAGAGTACAATTCACCAATTTTAACTGTACAATTTGATGACCTGGCACATGTATGCAGCTGAGTAAGTACCACTACAATCAAGACATGGAACAGCTCCATCACCACCATAACATTCCCTCACTTCCCTTTGGAGTCAATCCCTGTCCCTCCTCCTAGCCCCTGGCAACCACTGATCTGATTTCTGTTCCCATATGTTCGCTTTTTCCAAAAATTCATGTAAAAGAAATGCTACATCATGTAACCTTTGTATCTGGCTTCTTTTACTTATAACAGTACATCTGAGACTCATCCAAGTTGTTCCATGTACAAGCAGTTCATTCTTTTTATTGCTAAGGAATATTCATTGTCTGGATGTACCCATTTATCTGTTTACCAGTTGAAGAATATTTGGATTGTTTCCAGTGTGGGGAACAAATAAAACTGCTATAAACTCATGTATAGGATTTTATGTAAATAAAACTGCTATAAACACTCATGTATAGGATTTTATGCAGAGCTTTTATTTCTCTTAGGTAAATCTCTACAAGTGGAATGGCTGGGTCATATGGTAAGAGAGTGCTTAACTTTGTAAATAAAACTGCTATAAACACTCATGTATAGGATTTTATGCAGAGCTTTTATTTCTCTTAGGTAAATCTCTACAAGTGGAATGGCTGGGTCATATGGTAAGAGAGTGCTTAACTTTTTTTTTTTAGAGACTTTATTTGAGAGAGAGAAGGAGAGTGAGCATGAGAGGGGAAAAGATCAGAGGGAGAAGTAGACCCCCTCACGAGCAAGGAGCCTGATGTGGGACTTGATCCCGGACTCCAGGGTCATGACCTGAGCTGAAGGCAGTTGCTTAACCAGTTGAGCCACTCAGGTTACCCGAGAATGCTTACTTTATAAGAAATGACCAAACTGGGGCTCAGTCAGTTAAGGGTCTGCCTTTGGCTCAGGTCATCATCTCAGGGTCCTAGGATCAAGCCCCCCATCAGGCTCCCTGCTCAATGGAGAACCTGCTTCTCCCTCTGCCCCTCCCCCTGCTTGTGCTGTCTGTCTGTCTCTCTCTCTCTCTCTCAAATAAATAAATAAAATCTTTAAGAAAAAAAAGAAATTACTGATCTACTTTCCAAAGTGAATATCCATATTGTAGTCTCATCCGCAATATATGAGGGTTCCAGTAATTCTATATCTTCATTAACACTTAGTTTTACTGGGTTTTAAATTTTAGTCATACTAATAGGTGGTTTTTAGTTTGTGCTTTCCTAATAAGTAATGTTTTTGAGCACATACCTTTTCAAGTCATTATTTACCATTCATATCTGTTCTTTGGTGAGGTGTCTGTTTAAATTTTTACCTATTACTTTTAGCCTTATTATTACTGAGTTGTAAAAGCTCTTTAAGTATGCTTGATATAAATCCTTTATCAGATATATGTATTGTATCTTGTCTTTACATTTCTCTTCATTTCAAAGTATCCATTTTTTTCTTGTATGATTTGAGCTCTTATGTCCCCTTTAAGAAATCCTTGACTAACCCAAGGTCACAAAGATTTTCATCTATTTTTTTCTTCCAAAAGTTTTATATTTTTAGGCATTACATTTAGGTCTATAATCCAATTTGAGTCAAGTTTTATGAATGATGTAAGACAAAAGTCAAGATTTTTTTTCATATTAATATCAATTTGTTGTAGCATTATGTGGAAAACCCTATTCTTTACCCATTGGATTATGTGGGCACATGTGTTAAAAACCAGTTGACCATATATGTATGGGGTCAATTTCATGTATGTCTGTCTTTACACCAAAACTACAAAGTCTTAATGTTGCTTAATACTGGTCTTGAAATCAAGTAGTATAAGTCTTCCAACTCAGTTATTCTTTTTTAAAATTATTTTGTCCTTTCTAGGTCTTTTACAATTCCATAAAAATTTTATAACCAGATTCTAATACCAAAGAAAACCCTTTTGAATAAAAGTGTGACATGATCTGACTTGCATTATAAAGGAATCACTCTGGTGGCTGTGACTTGCTTAATATCAAAGCTGAACTTCAACTATCCATTTTACAAGGATATCTAAAATCCTTTGGACAAAGTGAAAAAATAAGCAAGCATCATCCTCTCAATAAGCATTCTCAAATAAATCTCAATGTATTGCATCACTCAAAGAGACTGTATTACTAGAAAATTTAGTAGTATTGTTAGAATGTTAAATGTATTTGGGCCAAGTCCAACAAATGGAACTTATTCATGATTGCTGTTGGCAAACTATTTAATGGTGAAGGGAGTCTGACTAATCCCACAGAGAATGCCTTGCAAAGGTGGAAGATGTTGAAACCACAATATAGTGTCATGTCTTCTTTCCTTGCCTGGCAGCTGTGTGACTACAAAAGTAATAGGATTTTTTTTAAAAATTCCATTCAGTTAATATACAGTGTTATATTAGTTTCAGGTGTACAATATAGTGATTCAACAATTCTATATATGACTCATCAAAATAAAGGTACTCTCTCTTTTTTTAAAAAAGATTTTATTTATTTGAGAGAGAGCCAGAGAGAGAATACAAGCAGGGGGAGAAACATAGGGAGAGGGAGAAGCAGGCTCCCCACTGAGCAGGGCGCCCTATGTGAGGCAGGTGCCCCAAGATAAGTGTACTCTTAATCCCCTCACCTATTTCACCCATCTCACCAACCCACCTCTTCTCTGGTAGCCATCAATTTGTTCTCTGTAGTTAAAAGTCTATTTTGGGGTCTGTCTCTCTTTTTTTTCTTTAAAAAGAGCAGGATTTTTGGGTTGTCTGGGTGGCTGAGTCAGTTAAGTGTCTGACTTTGGTTCAGGTCATGATCTCCGGGTCTTAGGATGGAGCCCAAGAGCTCCCTGCTGAGCAGGGAGTCTGCTTCTCCCTTTTCCTCTGTCCCTCCCCCTGCTTGTATGCCCTCTCCCCCTATCTCTCTCAAATAAATAAATAAATAAAATCTTTTCAAAGGGAGCAGGATTTTTTAAAAAAGATATTTGTCTATTCATTTATTTTAGAGGGAGCACACTCACATGCACATGAGAGGACGAGAGGCATGGGGGAGGGAGAGGGAGAGAGACTCTTGAGCAGACTTCACACCGAGTGCAGAGTCCCACACTGGGCTTGATCTCATGACCTTGAGGTCACAACCCTAAGATCACAGTCTGAGCCAAACCAAGAGTCTGATTCTTAACCAACTGAACCACCCAGGCATCCCAAAAGCAACAGGACTTTTAAAAGCAGATTATTTGGGGGCGCCTGAGTGGCTCAGTTGGTTAGGTGACTGCCTTCAGCTCAGATCATGATCCTGGAGTCCCAGGATTGAGTCTAGCATAGGGCTCCCTGCTCAGGAGGGAGCCTGCTTTTCCCTCTATCCCTCCCCCCTCTCATGCTCTCTCTCTCTGTCTCTCATTCTTTCTCTCAAATAAACAAAATCTTTGGGATCATGACCTGACCCACCCAGGTGCCCCATTTTTTTTTTAGAGTCCTGGGATTGAGCCCTGCATCAGGCTCCCTGCTCAGCAGGAAGCCTGGTTCTCCCTCTCTCGCTCTCCCTGCTTGTGTTCCCTCTCTAGCTATGTTTCTCTCTGTCAAATAAATAAATACAATCTTTTCAGAATCTTCTTTTTTTCAGGGTTGTATATTTTTTATGAGAAGGAAAATGAATACTCTTTTAACTCGTAAGTGAACAAGGGAAGAATTCTGTAGCTTCCCAGAAAATCTCCCTGTCCTTTGTGCCTCATACCTTCTCAATGGGCAAAATTTCTTACCTGTCAGAAATCAGTGTGTTTCCTGTGCAAATAAACAACATTTTTTTCTCATAATAACAGTCCTCATTGGTAGTGGTTCTCCCTTTAATAAAATTTGCCACTTTCCATCTTTGTCGGCACAGTTGTTCCAACTACAGGTCATTTGAATGTGCTGCATGGTGTTGCAGGAAACTGTGAAGTTGCCTTAATTACTAACTGGATAAAGCTTAGACAAATCATTTAACCTGACCCTCATCTGTTCCAGTAAAACACAGCTATCACAATTAACTAGCTCTTTAACACAAGACTTGTGAGAATCAAATATGATAATGTATGTAACAATATTCTGAGCACCCTGGAACCACAGTGTACAAATGTTGGTGACTAGAATTGTAGGCAATAGAGAGTATTGATTCTGGGGACCAGCTTACACATTTTTAAAAAATGCATTGAACTGGGGCGCCTGGGTGGCTTGGTTGGTTGAGCGACTGCCTTCGGCTCAGGTCATGATCCCGGAGACCTGGGATCGAGTCCCACATCGGGCTCCCTGCTCGGCAGGAAGCCTGCTTCTCCCTCTCTCACTCCCCCAGCTTGTGTTCCCTCTCTGGCTGTGTTTCTCTCTGTCAAATAAATAAAAAATCTTAAAAAAAATGATATTTAAAAAAAAAATGCATTGAACTAAGCCAGTGTTTATTGGGTAGTTACAACATGCTTAGCATAATATAAATTATTATGGGGTAGAAGAGAAGGGTACTTACAGTGCCTATGTCCTCAGAGATTATAGTTTTAGCAGGGAGAAAAATATTGCACACACAAAATAGTGAGAGACCAATAACAATATCTCATATTTGGAAATGCTTTCCAAGTCACTGATTTCTTTCACATGCTCTGTATCTTCTCATTTTTACAACTGGGTGCAGTATGTAGGACAGATATTTTTGTCCTCATTTTACAGATGAGGAAACTAAGGTCCAGAAAGCTCAGGTGATTTCTCCACAAAGTTAAAAAGCTTGAAAGCAGTGGAATTGGGACCCAAATCCAGATTATTTTCTGACTGTTAGTCCAGAATATCCATTCTAGTAGTTCTCAAACTTTGATATGATTAGGAACCATTTAAGGAACTTCTTAAAAGTTGCAAGTTTCTGGATCAGTTGGTCTGGGTCTGAGAATCTGATCTTTAAACAGGTAGTCCAGTGATTCTCTTGTAGGTACACTGTAGTTTCTTTCTCACCAATTTACTTTTCTGGCACAGACCATGAAAAGCTGTAGCGAAAGCTACGACCCTTCTGTACAACTGGCCTGTAGAATATAGTTCTTATGAGCACAAATTTTGGACCCAGACTGCCTGCATTTAAATCCTTCTTTCACTGTTCACTAGTTGGGTAAATTATGTAACCACTCTATGTCCCAGTTGCCCATCTATAAAATGGGGGTAATACCAGTACATACCTCCCAGGCTTGTGATGAAGATTAAAGAAGTAATTGATTGTAGGGGTGCCTGGGTGGCTCAGTTGCTTGGGCGACTGCCTTTGGCTCAGGTCATGATCCCAGAGACCTGGGATCGAGTCCCACGTCGGGCTCCCTGCTCCACAGGAGGCTTGCTTCTCCCTCTCTCACTCCCCCTGCTTGTGTTCCCTCTCAGGCTGTGTTTCTCTCTGTCAAATAAATAAAATCTAAAAAAAAAAAAAAAAGAAGTAATTGATTGTAAAGTAATGAGAACAGCGCTGGTATACGGCAAATTTTGTGTTTGTGAGAAGGGGAATGTGGCCCATAGAAATACTGCCATATGAGGGAGTGATAATTATTTTCTGATAGGCAGTGTCCTCATCCCTCACCTTAAACAATTCCCATTCCTTCTCACACCCAGTCTTCTGATCTTGTGGATAGGTGTATTGGCAACTTCAGGCACCAATTCTCTGGGAGGCAGACTCTAGCCAGTTATCTCTGCTTGCAAAGTAACTAGAAGGTTATAAGAGGCCCTCTAGCTTAAGTCGACTTTGTTGCTTTCTCCCATTTAAATCCACATTTGCTGTTGAAGAAAATAAACCAACAAAGTAAAGCTTGCTGATAGCCACTCCATCTGTATTATGGCACACAATCATGGCAAGAAGTTAAAGGTTTGATATATAGGTCTATTTTTTTATTGCCAGTCCCTGCCCCTGAAGAAAGTATTAAAATTTCCAGATGAATAACCAAACAATAAATAGATGAGACAGTTGCTGTGAATATCTGATTTTTTGCATAATAATGAGATATTGCTGGATAATGCACTCTGCCATCCTCAGTTTGTCTAAATTATCATTTTGATTGGTCAAATGTATAAGAAAGATATACCAATAAAGTCTTGTCAAGTGCTCCGTTGTAAATTGATGCAGGATGGAAGCTTCTTTAGGTTTGAGGTGAGGTGGGGGCAGGGAGAATTGGTTCTTCAGTGAGTAACTTTGGGTAGATGTTTTCTTCAGCCAATTCGTAATCAAAGGCCTCTGAAATCCTCACTTCTCCAGGGCCACATGCATAAACATGAGGCAGTTTGTACCTTCTAAGGCCTCGTGTGTTGTTTTTGGAATTGAAAATAAGAACCAAATTTGGAAAAGAGGGGTTGTTCTAGGACATCTGAGGTTTGTTTTGTGTGGAGCATTTTCCCCTTGATTTTATATCCCTGAGATACAGCATCAGAGTGTTGACAGAACTTCTGAATCAGAAAGACCAGTCATTAGGGAACATGATGTCAGTAAATCCAAATAGCTCTTTTCCACCTTAAAAAAATATGGAGGAATTCTATAAGTTCCAAATTGGAATGCAAACTAAAATTGCCTGAAGTATTTTGACTTGCAACTTTTCTTTATTCTTAGTTATGTAACACTTGGTTTAATATGATTGGTAATTCATTCTGGATTTTATTTTTAAACTTTTCCTGTTGCTTTGTTGAAGTATCATGTTCATCCTTTGTTCGGATTTAAGTTTCCCAAGGCCTGAACTATGAACCCCTTGAAATAAGAAGCCATATCTTGGCACCATTATGTGCTCTAAGGGGCTTATACAAAATAGGTGCTCAGAGCACAGGCCTAACACTTAGTCTAGGATTTTTTTTTTTCTTAAGATTTTACTTATTTATAAAGAGGGAGAGAGACAGTATGTGTGTGCATGAGAGTAAGAGGAGCAAAGGGAGGCAGAATCCAAAGCAGACTCTGTGCTGAGCTCAGAGCCCAAACTGGGACCAGAAACTGAGATCATGACCTGAACTGAAATCAAGAGTCAGATGCTTAACTAATTGAGCCATCCAGGTGCCCCTAGTCTAGGATTTCCAAACATGTATCATGTTTTGAAAATTTTCAAAAACTATAACCAAAGGTATGATAGTTTTGTATTTATAATAAATTACATAGGTAATTATTTATCAAGCACCAACCATGGGCCAAGTACCCTACAGATATTAGTTTACTTACTGTGTACATCTCGACAAAGAGGAAATTTTTACCCCTGTTTTGCAGGGAAAGAAACCAAGGTTCCAAAATGCTTGGTTCTTATGCCAAGATGACACAGTAAGTAAACTTGTATCTACGTGACTCCAAGACTCCTTTCTAAGCCACACACTTTGCCATTATCATTATTAAAATCATATTACACCAAACTCTTTTGTCTCTTAGATATCCTGATTAGCAGTTGAGTTGACACTCCCTGATATTTGAGTGCTTTGTAAGTTGGCATGTAAGTCACCCCAGCTGTGGGATCTGGGAACTGACATCTTCAGAAATTCTACACATCCAAGGGACTACTGGCAAAATTGAGCTAAAGAACCTTCTCAGAGTAATGGAGCTGAAGATTTCCTGGTAGGTTGCATACTCTAATAGAGGGGGGAAGAATGCATGAAGAAAAACTGAGAAAAAAAAATTTTTTTTTTAAGATTTTATTTATTTGGCAGAGAGAAACACAGCCAGAGAGGGAACACAAGCAGGGGGAGTGAGAGAGGGAGAAGCAGGCCTCCTGCCGAGCAGGGAGCCCGTTGCGGGGCTCGATCCCGTGTCTCAGGGATCATGACCCGAGCCGAAGGCAGTCGCTCAACCAACTGAGCCACCCAGGTGCCCCGAGAAAAAAATTTTTTTTAATTTTAAAATATAATTTGGGGCTTGTCTCAAAATCTGTAAACTATATGATGTGGTGAATTGGGCACTGAAGGGAAATTATTGTGACTTCAAGGGAGGAATCTTCTGTTGAACTGATTTGCTATGATTAATTTATTATTGATTAAGGCCACTTTGAAGATTATTTGAAGAAAAACAATACAAAGTATGAGCTAGACCAGGGATAAATTCTTTCCTCTATTGCTTTAGTCACTATTGGAGATGACTCAAAATATCCAGCATACCACTTATTCTTACAGATACAATTTATAGCTCCTTGCTTTAAGCTTCATATACTGTATCTCTGTGGTACTTCCCCCCCTTCCCTACCCAGTGAGTTCCTTGAAAGTAAAGATTAACTGTCTTATAGGATAGCATTTCTGATCAGAGTAAGTATATATAATTAAGGTGTCATAAATAATCAAATTTGGTTTTTTGCCCCAGGTTCCTGGCAAGAAACTCCTAAAACCCTTGGAATTTATTATTTTATGTACTAATGAGATGACTCTGAGGGGGAGGCCCTAGATGGTTTCTGGATGGGGGCTGGTCATCAGGAAAACCAACAAAGTGGTAACAGGGTAGAACTTACAGCCCCACCTTCAGAGAGAGGAGAGAGGTTAGAGTTTTAATTCAGTTGGTGAATGGCCAATGATTTAATCAATTGTGCCTCCATGGTAAGACCTCCATTAAAACCTCTAAATGATGGATTCAGGAAAGCTTCCAGGTTGGTGAACATGTTGATATGCAGGGAAGGTGGTTTTTCACAGAGAGGGAGTGAAAAGTCTGTACCCTACTCCCCTCCTCCAAATACCTTCGTGTATGCATCTCTTCCATTTGGCTCTTCCTCAGTTTTATTTTTCATAATAAACTGAGAGTTTTTCTAGAAAATATTTGAACATGAAGGAGGTTGCTGTGGTAACCTTTGAATTTGCAGTCAGCCAAGCAGAAGTTCTGGTATCCTGGGGAATTTGCAGCTGGTGTCTAAAGTGGGAGCAGTCTTGTGGGCTTGAACCCTTCATCTATGTGGTCTGCTAACTCTAGATAGCTTGTCAGAATTAAGTTGAATTGCAGAATTGGTATTGGAGATTTGAAGAATTCATTGTGGTTATTTAGAAAAGACACATTTGATGTCACAAAAGAAAACACAATGTTTTATGATTGAATGAGCAAATGAAAGAGTGAAGGAAATTTTATTACTTGGTATACTTCAGTCTCAAGTAAATGAAAACCTGATTCAAACTGACTTCAGCAGTAAAGGGAACTTATTGGTTCATGACAGCACCTTCAAAGGTCCAGGGCAGGACTAGCATCAGGCAGTGCTCTGTAGCATGACTCAGTAATGTCCAAAAGACTCTTTCTTTCTGTCCTTTTTTCTGTAACGTCAGCTGTATCTTTAGGTAGTTTCCCTGGGTTTCCCAAGACAGCTGTCAACAATTTTCAGACACTAATCATTCAATTGCAGCAGGAAAGAGTGACTGTCTTTGTGGAAAAATTCCTGTCAGAATTCTGAGAATCAGTCTGATTGTACCAACTGAAGTCACGTGCCCATCTCTGACCAATCACTGTGCCTGGGAATGCCTTAATTGACTTACAATCAGTTATTTGGTAGAAATCTCTTCCTCTTATTATATAATCTCATGCATTTCCAAACTGAAACTGGAGGCTTTGGAAAGAATAGATGCTAGAAAGGCAACCAATTTCCATTCCACTTAGAATGTGCTCACATAACAGAACAGGTAATGTGGTTTCTAAATGTATTTATTGGTGGCAGCTGGGTGCCTCAGTTGGTTGGGCAACTGCCTTCAGCTTAGGTCATGGTCCCAGAGACCCGGAATCGAGCCCCACATCTGGCTCCCTGCTCGGTGGGAAGCCTGCTTCTCCTTCTCTCACTCCCCTGCTTGCGTTCCCTCTCTAGCTGTGTTTCTCTCTGTCAAATAAAATCTTTTTTTTTTAAATGTATTTATTATTTATTTACTATCTTATTTCAATCAGCTAACCCCTAGCAAATGTTATACCCAGGAGATGTCAGGACTTACCAAACTAAGTATGTAGTATTTTACGTATCATACCAAACCAATGTCGTGTTTAATAGTACTTTGTAAACTATAAAGTCTATAATAATATATGAGATGATCCCTTGAGCAACTAGAGTAATATAAGAACATAGAGTTGTGACAGACTTTTAATGCTTGATCCAAGTTTTGTAACAAGCTTTAAATAAATTTAATAATAGCCCCAAAATTCACAATCAAATGGATTATTGATGAAAATCTAGACATCATCTTGACCTTTTGCCAGATTTGAGGCTAATTTATCACTGAACAAATGTAGGAATGATAGCAAAGACCTCATAGACCAGTTGGCACTCCCAAGTTTTTAGCTCTCAGTTTAGCAAACTTTTTTCTTAAAGAGAAAAAAAATATTTTAGGCTTTGTAGTGCCTAAAATTTGGCCTCTGTTGCAATGTAACTCTGTATAGTACACAAAAGCAGTAACACAGACAAGACATAAATGAGTGAATATGGCTGTATTCCAACAAAACTTTATGGGCACAAAGTTGAATTTCATATAATTTTCATGTAGTCATGAAATATGATTAGGTTTTTTCCAGGTATTTAAAATGTTATTTTAATTCATAGGCTGTACAAAAACAGGTGGTAGATTGTTTTGCCAACCCCTATTTTAGCTCAAAGCTAGAAAACCATGAGATTTATGAAAATGGCATTATCTGAACTGATACTTTGTGCATTCATGAAAAATTCACCCTATAGGCGAGATATAGATTCTGTATTTTAGTCATTATTTGTTTTGTCCGTGTCACTAAAATTTTGATAGCAGTGGATAATCCTCAATTCCCAGAACTCATGCTTTTACCTTTTTTTTTTTTTAAGATTTATTCATTGATTTGAGAGAGAGAGAGAGAGTGAGCACAAGTAGGAGGAAAGGCAGAGGGAAGGAATCCCAAACAGACTTCTGGCTGAGCTCAAAGCCCAATGAGGGGCTCCATCCCACAACTCATGAGACCATGACCTATGAGACTACCACATGGACGGTAATCAAGAGTCCAGTGCTTAACCAACGAGTCACCCAGGCACCCCACACTTTTATCTTTAAAGTTAAAGATTAAGATTTCTGAAGAAACATGGGAGTGATTTCAGATAGTGACTGGATATCTTCAAGATTAGGTTGCATCTTTTTTGAGCTGGTGCAAGTTTAGCAGGTCTTTACTTAACTCAGTATTTTCTTCCCATAGTCACTTGCTCTCAACCTTCCCTTTTTCCATCAATGGGACCTCATGTCTAGTTAACCAGGCTTGAATCTTTAGAGTTATTGTATAATGAGCATTCTCTAAAGATCTTGTACTGGAAGGATTCTGTGTAGCAGACCTGCCTCTATGGGCCCTAGGGAGGGGCTATGACCCAATCAGAGCACTGTATCTCCTCAGCTAAAGTGATTGGTTTAGGGATGGGCAGATGACCCAAGGAGAATAATAATACTCTTTCCTGGGACTTTTGTTAGACTAGAACCATCAGGTTGAATTAGGTTTCTGTTACTTGCAACCTAAGGAATCCTGATTAATTGAATTGCCATTTAATTCTTTTGATTGTACATCTCCTTCCTAGTACCTCCCACTCTTACTAGTCAATCATTATGTCCTCTAATTTATTGGGAATGTTTTTCAGATCCATCCATTTCTCTCTATTAATTATTTTACCATTACTTCCTCCTGTTTGTCATGGTAACCACAATGGTATCCTATTCAATAAATAGTTTTTGAAGGACAAGCAATATGTTACCATGGCAGCACTGAATTTAGAGTCAGGGGGAAACTGAGTTTGAATCTTATTTAGCCACTTACCAGAAAACTTACTCCTTTAGGTATTAGTTTCCCTATTTGTGCAATGAGAATTATTTCATAAGTTTGTTGTGAGGACTAAAGGAGAATAGCATGTATGAATCACATAGTATACATACACACTCAGCACCCAACTCAAGTTTCTGTTTGCAAAGACTCACAGAAAGTCAGCTGGCAAAGGAGTTTGGGGAAAAAAGTTTTCAGAACAAAATATAGAAGACTGAATTTGGAGCTGAGAGGATAGGTGAATATAACCAGGTCAACATCTCTTTTTTCTTTTAAGATTTTATTTTATTTGACAGAGAGAGAGAGAGGGAGAGCGCACAAACGGGGAGCAGCAGGCAGAGGGAGAGGAAGCATACTCCGTGCTGAGCAGAGGGCCCACGACTTGGGGTTTGGGGCTTAATCCCAGATCCTGGAATTGTTACTTGAGCTGAAGGCAGATACTTAACCAACCGAGCTACCCAGGCACCCCCAGCTCAGCATTTCTGATATAACTCTCATTTTTTTAGAGGAAGAAAAGAGGGCTCAGAGTTTCAGTGATTTGCTCAAAGCCCCCTCTTTAAATCATTGATTCCATGCTCTTAATATAGCCCCTTAGGAATAGTGCTATTATTTTCATTTTAGGAGATTGGACCCAAAAGATAAATCGTGAAAATGTCATTCTACTTCTCCTCTGCTTTGAGGCCCTTTTATGAAGATTAATGAGGTGTAGTATATACAATAGAGGACCACACATTACTTTGAACAATTAGGAAAAAAAGAAATAAAAGCTTACTGCTTTGCCAAATTTTGGGTTCCAACAGGATACTTTGATAAGGTTCAGGGAGGGTGATTGAGTCAGCCTCCCCAACAGCATATGAATTTTCAGTTACCATCAAGTTGGTGGTAAAAATATCAGTATCACTCTGAAAAATAAACCTAACATATTGCAGCAGAAACCATTACAGAAAATTTCCATTCCAAACTAGTAACAGGTTTCATTTTTTTCCATAAGAAAGTCAGTAAATGGGGACGCCTGGGTGGCTCAGTTGGTTAAGCGACTGCCTTCGGCCCAGGTCATGATCCCGGAGATCCGGGATCGAGCCCCACATAGGGCTCCCTGCTCTGCGGGAAGCCTGCTTCTCCCTCTCTCACTCCCCCTGCTTGTGTTCCCCTCTCTGGCTGTGTTTCTCTCTGTCAAATAAATAAAATCTAAAAAAAAAAAAAAGTCAGTAAATGAAGGCAAAACCAGATCACCTCCTAACTGGATGTTTTAATATCTAAAAGCTTCTTCTCCCAGTGTTCCCTTTCCTGGGCCGTCTGCTGAGCCCCAGGGAATATGGACATTCACAGACACCAACCCCAGAGTACTAGCAGTTGACTGACTGAGCCCTGCATGGGTGCATATTTTGAAACTCAGATGGAAGCAGGACAGAATAAGAGAGAAAGGTGCACAAAGGACCCTGAGCTTTGCAGGTGAATCCATCTTTAAAGATGAGGTGGGCTGAAAGACTCAGGGACTGAGCACAGTCATTTGAGTGGTAGTCCCAGAGCCTTTTATAGTAGGGGCTTGTCTGCAGTACAGAGAGACCAGAAACACAGGTTATAAATCCTTATTTGCAAATCAAACCACCAAACTGGGGTGAGGTGATCAGAAAGCATGGATGAACTTCACCAGCATTCTCCAGCCCTATCACGGACTCTATTATGAAAAGGCTGAGAGACTCCAAACACACAGCAAACTGGGAACCCACTACCCATATATGAAAACAAACTGTTTTCTCAGGAGTCACTTATAACTGAGGCAGGTGGTCAAAAAGGAAGCCATAGCTAGACAGTAAGCACAAAGACACACTCCTTTCTTAAAATGCATACCTATAAAATATATGTAAATGCCAGTGTCCTGGTAGTTGGATTGAAGGAGATATGTGAAGACTCAAGCACACTTTCAGAAAGTACCACTAAAGAAATGTGAGCATCAAAACACCAGATATTGACCTCTTCAATATTTGGTTCCATCAACAGTAAATAAAATTGTATTTACTGAGATAGAAAGTTACCCCTAACCATTTCCTTCCTTTTTTTCTTCCCTCTCTCCCTTCTTTTTTCCTTCTTTCTAAAATTATAGTTTAAGTATTGAAGTGGTACTTCTTCCCCCTTCTGTCTTATTTTGCCAGCTGATACAGATGTAAGGGAAGAAAAAGACACACAGGACAGTAATTTGCTTCTAACCACTAGAGCACATCCCTGCCTAGATTCCATATTAGCTGCTCTCATTCCCAAAGGATTTGAGTTAATCATACATGGATCCAGGTTGGTCGAATACACCTCAAGACTCATTTTTTTCAGGGGTGCTTGGTTGATTCAGTCCACTGAGTTGTCTGCCTTTGGCTCAGGTCATGATCCTGGGGTCCTGAGATCAAATCCTGTGTGGGGCTACCTGCTCAATAAGGAGTCTCCTTCTACCTCTGCCTCTACCTCCCCCCCCCTGGCTTGTGCTCTCTCACTCGCTCACTCTCTCTCTCTCAAATAAATATATATATATATTTTAAAGATTCATTTTTTTTCAGGGGGTGGTGGTATTCCATGGTGACTTTTTTGGTATGTGAGCTGACTAAGATCAAAGATCAACATTTCTATAGCCTAGCAGAGATGGTATTTCTGGTTTTGTTGAGGTATTGTTTCTCTCTCTACCACACATAAGGTAAATAGAAGGTAGTTTCAGAAGAAAATGCAATTTAGTAACTCATAACTCACAGCAAAACTGGGGAGGGTAAGAGAATTAACAAAAGAATAATTAGATTAACAGCTCCAAAAAGAATTTTGTGTCTGAGACAGTTTAAAGCTAGTAGAGGGTGATCCTCCTTCTCCCTCTGCACACCTTAAGGAGCTTAATAGAGCCCTGGAGTCTAAGAAATCATGTGAGCTGCTATCATCAATAACAAACATGTCTTGATATTAAACCAGATTTTATTGCAAGTCCACTGGATATTGACACCATTTACTAGCTGGGTAACCTTGGGCAATTTGTTAAATGCCCACTACCTCAACATTTTCATCTATAAAATGGACATCATGAAAAGCACCTATCTCATAAGGTTATTAGGGTTAAATGAATTATTATTTGTAAAGAACTGTGGGTGGAACTAGAGGGTATTCTGCTAAGTGAAATAAGTCAATCAGAGATAGACAATTATCATAGGATCTCACTGAGTTGAGGAATTTGAGAAACAAGACAGGATCATAGCGGAAGGGAGGGAAAAATGAAACAAGATGAAACCAGAAAGGGAGACAAACCATAAGAGACTCTTAATCTCTGGAAACAAACTGAAGGTTGCTGGAGGGGAGGGTGAGGGAGGGATGGGGTGGCTGGGTGAGGGATATTGCGAGGGTATGTGCTATGGTGAGTGCTGTGAATTGTGTAAGACTGTTGAATCACAGACCAGTACCCCTGAAACAAATAATACATTATATATTACTTTAAAAAATAACGAACTTAGAACAGTATCTGGCACATGGTAAATGCTATATAAGTATTGATTAAATTCTTAAAGTTTGAGGGAAATAGTGTGAGCCATTGGTTGCCGGGTAAAAGAAAACTAAAAGTGCCCTGATTTTTATGTTTGCCATCTTTATGTGCCTGGCTATCACACTGTTTTCTGTCACGTCTTTTAACAATCTTAACAGTTCGTCAACATCATAGCTTTAAACCTGTGAAAAGGCCCATTTTGGGAGAATATACCAAAAAAAGCAGCCAGAATTACCCTTGCCATAACACGCTATTGTCACTGCCAGGTTACTTCATGGTATGGAAACAGAAGGGCAGACAGTAAAAATGTGGAACTTAAAAAACAGCATGAAAAATAGACCTTCCCTCTACTAGTCTGCAATCTTTCCTGAAGAGCTTAAGGCTAAATTCCTCTCAGGCAGGACAATATCTTATAGCTATTTTTATTTTACTATTTCTCTATAGTAATAGTAATAGTAACTTCAGTTTATATAATACTTCAAAGGATTTTCATCTACTTTGCTCCAGTTGATCATTGAGACAAGCCTTTGAGCAAACCCCTATTTTCCATGAGAGATGGTTAACTGAGAGCTAAGAATTGCTCAGAAACACTTAAGTAAAAGGTGACAAAACTAGGACTCAAACTCAGATCTTCTGACCAAAATATTTTCCTACGAGATCTTGTTTGTGTAGGTACTGCTTAGCAATTGGATTTAATCAGACTGAGTTGAATTGGCTTGAGCTGAATTAAAAGGACATGTGTTGAGATGTCCTAGGGGATTCTTTTAAAGAATGATGCTAACAGAGACATCAGATTTTCATCCAGTTCATCTGCTTTCTCTCAGCCTTCCTCTGTCCTTCCTCTTCTGTCTCTCCTCTTTGTGTCAAGTGAGCCAATTGAGGGTAAGAGAGATCAGTTCTGGGAATGGTGGTTGGGGGACTATGGAGAAGTAATTATGAACAAATTCCTTTGGTTCCAAGACCAAAAAATGTTTATTCCAGTTCGGGAGAATGGTTTTAGGTGTAGCCACTAGTTTGGGTACTTTTCATGTTTATTTTTCTTTCTGGGTCTGCGCCAGGCTACCTGGTTGTTCTCCCATCAACAAGTACCTGACCAGCACCTGTGTCATGTCTTGCATGGTTAAGAACAAATTTATTAAAAGAACTAAGATCTCAAGAACCTGGAGTGGGGAAATCAGACGTGAAAATTTCATAAAAGAAAGGGAAAAATGAAATGCTATGGTAAGGAGACAAAATCAGAAGTTCTGATTTCTTGCCCTTCTTTACTGTTCCCTTCTCCCAGCCCACTCCTACCATCTCCCATTTTGAGAATTAGCCTTGTCAAAGGAACTCAAGAAATGACGTAGTCTCACCTGCTGTGAGCCTGGACCATCTAGACTTATGGCAGTCTGTCCCAGAGACTATGTGCTTTCAGTTTCAGGTAGGGTATCAAGAAGTTAAGACATGATTCATATTGAGGGTAGATCTCTTGACCTTTAGACCTGGAACTTGAGATCTGGGACTTTAGACCATTCATTCCTTCTTGGGTTTTTTTGTTTGTTTGTTTTTGTTTTATGATTTTATTTATTTATTTGACAGAGAGAGATCACAAGTAGGCAGAGAGGCAGGCAGAGAGAGAGGAGGAAGCAGGCTCCCTGTTGAGCAGAGAGCCCCGATACGGGCCTCCATCCCATGACCCTGAGATCATGACCTGAGCTGAAGGCAGAGGCTTTAACCCACTGAGCCACCCAGGCACCCCCATTCCTTCTTGTTATGCAACCTACCCAAGGCCCCCACTTAAAAAGTGTGCAGCTTGCTATGCTGTGTAAACTGCCTTAAAGTGATGTGAGCCTACATTATCAGATAAAAGTCTTCATTTTGACAATTTCAGTACTTCCGTGATTTCTGATTTTTAGTAGCATATGTCTGACGTTTAAGACTGAATTTTTGTTTTACTTTCAGAATCTGATTTTGGTACTTAAAGTAGTTGGATGTAAAAAAAAAATTAAAAATAAATAAAATAAAGTATTTGGATGTAGATAAAGGAATGTATCACTGGAATTCACAAAATGAGTGAAATAAAGGAATTGGTTTACCTGGAATTTCTCAGGACCTTCCAACTCTTAATATTCAGTGTCTTTTTATTCTAAGTAGTGCCAATATTCCTCTGGCTCCCAGACAGAAGACAAATAGCAGTGGGCAAATAACAAAGCTGAAATCCTAAGTTAAATTATATTATTGAATTTGTAGGGAGCTGTTAGGGGATTCCATATAACAACACTAAAGTATTTACATCATTGGAAACAGTGTTTAGTTAGGTATAAAAAATGTTCACCACAACAATCTTTGTATTAGCAAGAACAAACAAAGCCTAAAAACATTCAAAATGCCCCAATTAGACATTTAGTATTCCACTCACTTGGTATGCAATACAAATATTAAAATAAACATTTATGAAAACTATGTTATGAAAACTCAGGAAATGCTTGGTATAATGTTGGGGAGAAGCAAGTAATACAAATCAATATACTGATTATTATGGAAAGTATTGAAAGAAGAAATGGATTATTTTAAAATAGCAGAAAAAATATAGAAAAACATTAATACAGTTGTAGTATTTTTACAGTGAAGACTAAGCTTCTAAATTGAACAGAACAAAACCAATTCTATATTTAGGAATCAATATAAATCTCTCCATAAACCGCACCATTTCTCACTGCAGTGAATTCCAAGTAATTATTTTATATGATTTATTCAGCATCTGTCATTTTAAAGATTGGATAATGTTTGGCTACACCACAAAGAATAAGTAGCAATATAATTAATCAAATTGCTGTTTATATTTCTGTGTCAAAGTTAATCATTTTCATTTTCTTGTTTTATGAAAAAGGTTCTTTTATTAAAGCCACACGTAAATTTAAATGCATTTCACATATTTTAATTGTACAACCTGAGTATCACAGCTGAAGACTATAGTCAATGCTCTCATTTGCCGACACGTAGAACAAAGGCATAGGGTTTTCACCTAAGCTAAACTAACAAGAGTGTTTTCAGAACTCTGTTCATTCAGTTAATTGTTCTTTGGTGGGAACAGAAATCATTGCATATACACAATCTGGACTAATCTGATAGTCATAAAATTTCATCCTTGCCTGTTCTGCCTGCCCTCTCCCTATCCACCAGCACTTACCACAAGGATGAGAACTGTGAGTATCTTCCAGGCAGCCACAGAAATATTTGATTCAGTCTGACTAATCCACTGATCACGAGAGGGTTGGTAGTCATTCATCGGTTTCTCTCCGATATGAACTCATGCTAGGTATCTTGAGACAGACCATTATGTCACGTTTGCCATTGTTGTTTTGTAGTTGACATAAATACCATGGTACCCTGGGTGATGGGGAACTTTCCAATAATCTTTTTTATTGTTTTAGATATAGGCCTTCAGACTATCAAATGTATGTGAATAAATAATACGTATGTTGGTACTACCAAGTGAGCCAGACATTTGCTGCTCTGTCTTTCACTATAGCAGTTCTAGTGGGGGAGTTCAGATGCTCAGTTTTCCTGTTGTGCGAAAGCATTCTTGGCTGTAATGTCTCTCCAAGGAGCTGCTCTAATTAATGCAAAACACTCTAGATACTACTTAATAAATACTAAGCTTCCTCTAAGTGGCACAAAATTCAGATTTTTTTATTGAACAGTTTCTCTATATGTTGCTGTGTGCTGGAATCATCAGACCGATACATTGTATGTCAGGAAGGAGGGGAGAGAAATCTAAAGCAAAAGCAGAGTTTGGAAGCATTTATTTCTGCAAACCAACAACTCTTCTATACTGTATACCTTAGTAAACCCAGTCAACAGGGAACACTCTGGGGAAGAAATTAACTGAGTAAATAAAAATATACAGACTGCAAAGCATGAATCAGTATCACAGTGCCTCTACACCACAGATTCTTAAAGAATGCTTTTTATCTGTGAGCTTAATCTGCTCTAATTAATGCTCCCAGTTTGTCCCTTCAAAAGCTTGCAACTGATTTGACATCAGTTATTTGCAGACACCAGGCAAAAAGGAGGCTGCCTGCAAAGAAGAACCTTTTGTCCATATATTCTTGAAATTTTCCACAAGGAACATCTTCCAGGGAAGGTTTTATTTAGATAGCTACACTGTTTCATGGATAATATCTGATTACTTTACTATTAGTTCCAGTGAGTCTGTTAGCTTATGGCTATAAAATAGACAACTATTTTTTCAGTATCTTTTGTATCTGTAGGTCTGAGTCACCTCCCATTCCTAGTTCCGGCTACCAATGCCACAAATTAAATGAAGGATTTTAAATACGACCTTATAAATCTTGAAGCTAAACTGAAAAATGTTCAGGGTTTTGATGTACCTGGGATCGGTATCAGGCAAAGTTTTGAAATGCACTAGAAAACCCTCCAAATACTTTCTCTTTCAGATGAGATCTCATTTAGACTTCAAATTTGAGGAAAAACTGGTTCATTCCTCTGTAATCACACCTTGAAAGCTGAGGAGTCTGCTTCTTTATTGTGCCCTCCTAGAAGCAGCTCTTAAGAGTCACTGTAAGCTTTCTCTAGACAAGTAAAAAGTCTGTAAAGTTCACTAAAACAAATATGTCAGCCATAGAAGACACAGGATAGAAGTGCTGGCACAAGATTATCTCAATTACCACTGACATATGTGGCTTGGGCTTTTGTTTTCTGTTTTCCCCTGAGAATGGGAAAGGAAAATGTAGATGGTTTCTGACTTGGAAATTCTAACCAAAGAGTATCTCCTCTCTTGATTTTTATACAAGTTTACTATCATGGTGCTCAGATAGAGTAGTTATCAGAAAGTGGGGTGTGTAAGAGAGTGGGGAGGAGTAGAAAGAGAGAAACAGAGACAGAGAATTGACCAGGTGAGGTTGACAGCTCAGCTTTCAAGTCTGTTGTAACATCACTGACCAGATACTAGTTGACCAGAAACAGTTGACCACGTGCAATTCAGGTCTTTGAAAATAAGCTGCTTTATGTAATCTATACCAAGCAAGGAGGTAAGAGACTTGGAGATGTATATGATATAATGATGCTTATATTGATGTAAAGATTTCTTTAAAGACTTATCTCAGATTTGAGTGTCAGTTGCCCACCAAAGAGCTTCTTGAGAATCCTGAGGCCCACATCACCACCCCCACTCACTTTCTTCCCCTCCCCCATTTTTTCAGAAGACAGAGGATGCCTGCTGCATCTTGCACTGTAGTGCAAACAGATCCCCGCAAAGAGAGAGGAAGATAAAATGAATTTAAATTCCAAAGGGGTTCCAGTGCCGGTTTCCTAGTCCCCGAGTCAGCAATGTGTTTGTGAAAATTCAGCCTTTTTGTCTCCCAGTAAAAAGGAGCTAAATCTACATCGGTGGCCCAGTCTCGGGTTGCTATTCTTTGCATTTTCTATTCGAGTGAATGAGAGTGAATGAAGTGGCCAGGACCCTTCATTTGATCTACTCAATTGCATAAAGTGACAGAATTCTAATATATTTGTTTAATGCTCTTCAATGGGCTTTCACTTTTTTGCTTGCAAATGAAGCATCCGTGGGCAAAGTTTCATCTCCCTTTAACACTGGGACATATTTCATAACTCAGGCTGTGGTTTGAAGTGATCTTGAGAGGAGTTTTAGCCTCAAAAAGTGGAAAATAAAGAAACAGATGTGAAGTTATTGTAAATTCCTAGAGTGGGCTCTGGGGCTATTGTGCCCCCACGGCGGGCGGTCCAGGGGCTGTGCCTTTCATGCTGTAATTGAAACATATTAATTAGATAATTTGTTGTTAGTTTAAACGAAACAAATGCATCCCCTTTGAGGCTTCACAGCCGGTGGGTTGGGTTGTTTTTGTTTTGTTTTTGTTTGGGTGTCTCTGTGCATATGTGGCTTCAGGAAAAAAAATAATTGACATTTATATTAAGAATTTGAGAGCAGATCCTGATCCTTTTCATTTCTTAAATGTGGTATATGTATAAACCATGCTCCCCCCCCCCCCCAACCTGGCATACACTAATGCAAAACCTTCTGTTTGGGACACTCCTTTGGCTTCTTCCTCCCACCCTCTCCTCAACTTCACCCCACTCGAGCACCTGGCCAGATTTATACTTCCAAGACAATGTTCTCATCTATTAAAGGAATTAAACTAACTGCTATAATAGTTAAGCCATTCTAAGGATCATTTACCAGCACTGCTCCTGCTAGTCTTCAGGCTTCTCAAAATCCCCAACTCAGGCAACAGGAACAGTGAGAGTTTCTGCAGCTTCTCTCTTGAGAAAGTGCACGAAATTCATCCATTGTGTAAGCATTTCCCCCAGTCACAGAAAAGGCCATTTAAAAAACACAGTTGCGTGCAGAATCGTGTTAAAAACCAAAAGTAACAGGAAAGCCAAATTTCCAAATAAATAACCTAAATTTAAAAAAGGGCCAAATTTGCAAAATAGAAAATATTAAGTTAACTCGATCTTCAGGATAAGACCTCGGAACATAAACCTCACTGCATGGTGTTGTCTCTTCCAGTTTTATTTTAAAGCTGTGTGTATTGACTTTGGACTTGAGCCAGGTGAAAAGATTTAACATGACAAAGAGAGCCATTGAAGGTATCATAGTTATAAACTTCCGTGTTTGTGGGGGCACTTCAGCTAAACAGGGCGTGAGTCTCAAAGCTAGGGATGGAGCGCGGTGGAGATGTGTTGTTTGGACTGCCTTTGGATTTCTGATCAAGGTCAAAATATCATCAGTGGATTTTTTACTTTACTCATTCAACTTTGAGAAAAGATGTCTGCAGTTGTGAAAGGAGAGCTCACAATGCCCAAGTTTTTCATTCTTTGCAATACACCATGACGAGCTTACTAGCTGAAAAGAACATTTTCAGATAGTAAGTTGAAATCATTCCTTTGCTAAAAACCAGAAATGGCATCTGCATCCTACCCCCATTTATTAAATGTATGTATTTTACATTTATGCATATACATTCTACTGCCTATTATAGGGCAAATATTTTTCCTGATTAAGCTTATAACTTATAAAATATTTCAGGCCTATGTTAGCCCTTCGTTCCCAGTTTGAATTCAGTGTTAGTAAATTCACTGAAATTAGAATATTCCAGAAATGGCTTTAATTTTATTTTTCAGGAAATGATGACAATGTATTTAATTTTTTAAAATGTAGATGATTTCTTGTTGAGAACAAAGTTTCAAGAGTTTCCTAGCTCAGGGTGGATAAGTTTTCCAGGCTTTCTTTTGCTGATCTTGTTGATATAATTGTGAATTGGGCTTGATGAATGAGTTTAGTTGTCCCCTGTCTGACGAGCTTTGGTAGCTTCATGCATTTTAATCAGTCCAATGATTCATTTATTTTCCACTTTTTTTTTTTTTTGGCTGTGTGTGGGATCCTTCCTTTTAAAAAATGCTCACAACAGGATTAATTACCCTTTGCATTAATCCTAATATTTTTTTCAGATAACCTTCTAAATATGTAAGTGTCGCAGGTGCTAAGGATTCTCCTTATGGAGTATAGTGATTGTGATTTCTCTGTACTGCACAAAGATCTTTGTTTAATCATATTAAACAGTAAAGTGTTAATCACCATTTAAGTTTTTCTTTGTCTTGCAACTTCATTAGTTGAATACACACCTCGCTCTGGAAATATTGTGACCTTCTCAGTAAAGTTTCAGTTGGCCTTGAGCCATAAATTCTTGGCAATTGTAATTCTCTGCAAAAATCTGAAGAAAAGCAAATACTTAAGAGTTAAGCATTTAAATTAACTTCATTCAGTTCCTTGAAATAAATGCATCGAGCATTATTTTCCCACATGAAGGAGTGAAAAGAAATCTGTTCTAATCAAAGTGAACAAGTTTTTTGACATGCAAGGTGAACTTCTAGGTAACTTCTGAAAAAGAAAATTTCCACAACTAAAATAATTTAAAGGAGCAAGGAAATGAATACTCTAAAGAAGATGCATCAGAATATGAGCACTGAGTAAACAAGTCTGTTTTTACTTTTTGTATCTCCATATAGCCTCTACCTGATTCTGCATAACCCTTACATTCAGTATATTTTGTAAAGTAAATTTTAAGATAGACAAATATACGAAGTATTGCATTTTTTTAATGACAGTTTTTCAGCACTACACCTTTGTACTTGATCTATTCAAGAAATAGTTTCCTCTTTCCCTCTGCTTCAGGAATCCATTTGAATCATCTCTCCCCCAATCTGCAAGTGTGTAAGAGGAGATCTGACTATTTTAAAAATAAGATATGAAAGAGACAAACTATTCAGACAATGTATTATAAAAAGCATGTTTAGAGAAGATAAATGTATTATCTTTTGTAAAGTTATTGTTTGCAGCAATTCTTCAAAAACACACAAAACTAAAATTTGGATTTACATGTTTTAATGAGAAAATATTATTTGGACTAGATTCATAATTTAATGTAGACACCTTTTTAAAATTCTTTGTCTTAAAACAGGCATGCTGGGAACAAGAACATCGATTTTTTAAAATGCCATGCTAATTCTGAACAGGGAAGGAGAAAAATGAAAGGTAAAAATTTTACAGCCCTGATGACACTACAACTTTTTTTTTTAACTTAAGCAGGTCACACCAGAACAACAGTTCGTTTTCCAGCAAATTACCTAAGACTCTAAAGGAATATAGCAAACAAAAGTGCATTTTACACAGTGTATAATCATTCCTATTCACAAACATTTACATCTCTTTGCAGCCCTTTAGCTTCTTGGGAAAGTTCTTGTAGCAAACAGAAAGGCTTGTCCTATGGGAGACCTATCCGGTGACATCTCCTTCATGTTTCCAGTCAGCTATCTATGTTCTAGGGTTGCCCTTGATGCTTTCTTAGTTTGGGCTTATTTCATTTTCTTTCTTTTCTTCCTCCCCCCGCTTCCATCAATAAAATAAATAGCTAAAAGGTCGGAAAGTTAACATCCCAGTTAACTTTCCCATTCCCCCCCCTTCCCTCCCCTAAACCTGGTCAGAAATGAAGAGTAAACATTCACATTACACAGGTACTTGTAAAGTGGGCTTTGCCCGCTTGCCCGCCAAGCAATACAGATTCAAGTTCACTGTTTACATTTTACCGGGCGCCTTTGTAAACAATACTACAAGGTTACTTTTAGTTTTGTTTTGCTCGAGTAGAGGACAAGCGTCCCCTTCTCAGTTTGGCAGCCTCTCCCTTAACTCCCAGTGCCTGGAGCGTCTGGCAGGAAACAAAACCCAAAACACAACTTCGCAGAAGCTGGGAGGCAGGGCCGCTACTCCGAGAAGCTGTGGTCCGCCCAGCCCCTGCTGGATGGGCGGAGGCGAGTGGGGTAGAAAGATTAGTGGTCCCTTTTCCCCGGCAGATTTCCAAGACGTAAACGAGATCCGGCCCGCCGCTGTGCGGCTGCAGCCCTCAGGGGAAATCTGTTCCAGGAAACCTCTGAGGCGGTTTCTCTCGTCATGGAAGTAACAGCACGGAGTCAGGAGGCCCGCGGGTCCCGGCCGAGGGAAGACGTGCTCCTCTCCGTGAAGGCGGGAGGCAGGATCTTCCCTGCCTCTTAAATGGGGGGGGTTTCGGGGGGGGGCCCGGAAATCGGAGGGCTTGGCTCAGGTGCCCCTTGCCTTCCCCTCTTGTGGAGGCGAGGACAGCTCCCACGCGCCTCCAGGCCACCTGCAAGTTCGCGTTTTGTCTCCTGGGTCCAAACCAAAGTTCTCCTGGGGGAGAGAGGGTTGGCCGAAGGTGAAATGGACAAGTTAGGGTGGCGGACCTAGGTGGGGGAGGACAGGGCTAGGAGGCTGAGGAGGCTAATAAGCTGGCGGGGAGGGGGACAAGAGGGGGCCCCGGCTGTTGCGGGTCAGTGCACCGCCACCGAGTGCAAGGCGGAGGCCGGACTGGTGAGCGTTTCACTGGGAGTGGCGGGGCTGCTTTGGCTGGTGGCTGTTTGCGAAGACGTGGGGCTGAGCGAGGGCGGCGAGTTCGAGAGCAAGGTGGGGATGGGCGCGGGCAACGCGGGGAGCGCGGGGACTGCGGCCGGTGTGGGCTTGATGGGCACCGGGATTGCGGGCAGCGTCTGGCCTGCTGCGTGGCACAGCGGCTTCAGTGGCACGCCGTAGGCGCTGTAATCGCCACTAGCCATGGAGATGGGGGTGGCTGAATCGATCATGCCTGCGGAACCGTACACGTGTGGCCAGCCAGTGCCTAGGGAGCTGCTCATGGTAGTCAACTGGTTGGGGAGCGGGTAGGCGGCGGGCACCGGCTGCATGGCCGAGAAAGCCAACCCCCCAGGCATCTTGTACTCGCGAGCGATGATATTCTCGATGGCGAAGGGGTGCTTGAAGCCCGAGGGCTGTGCCACGCCGCCCAGGTTGTAGGCGGCGGCGGGCATCTGTGGCAGGTGCGTGCCGGAGGCCGCAAGCGCGCTGAGGCGCAGCTTGGCCTGCTGCTGCAGATACTGCGCGGCGTCGGCAGGCTTGCTGGGCGCCAGGTGGTCGGATTTGAGCACCTTGAAGCGCTTTCGGCGCCGCAGGAAGCTGCCGTTCTCGAACATGTCCCCGCAGCTGGGGTGCAGCGCCCAGAAGCTGCCCTTGCCGGGCTGGTCCGGCCGCCGCGGGATCTTGATGAAGCAGTCATTGAAGGAGAGGTTGTGGCGCAGGCTGTTCTGCCACCGCTGCGTGTTCTCCCGGTAGTAGGGGAAACGGTCCATGATGAACTTGTAGATCTCGCTCAACGGCAGCATCTTCTCTGGCGAGCTCTGGATGGCCATGGCGGTCAGCGAGATGTACGAGTAGGGCGGCTTTTGGTCGCTGTACGTGTTGCGGCCGGGCCGAGGCATCTTCTTGTTTGCCCTCTTCTTGCTCCGGCTCCGCGTGGGCCGGCGGCTGCTTGAATCTGGACAGGGGGGGAAGATAATGGGAAGAGGGGGGAACGTGGATGCACAAACACCGGGAGGTCAGCCAGACCGAGTACAGACCAGACGTGGTGGGTAGGGGCTGCGGCGTGGGATAAACCCGCGCTCGCACTCTTATAAGCTGGCAACTTTGAGTGCAGAGTGGGGTGCAACCATGGGGCACGGGAGGGGAAGCCGATGAGCCGCACGAGGGAAGCATGGAAGTAAGCTGGACCTGGAGCGGGGACTGAGGCAGGGATGCAACCAGAGGGCTCACCTTAAAGTTACTCCAAGTTGTGCGTCCGCATCCGGGATGGCACAGCAGCTCTCGGGTCCCTTCCAGTGCGCAGCCGGGGCGCAGTGTCCGGTCTCGCCTGGTCTCCGCACGTCTCTGAGCTTCGAAGCTCAATCCAGCAGCGCCGGAAGCCGACCAGGGCAGAGCTTCTGGCCGTGAGATCCCCGGGCGCCCAAGCTCGGCTGCGGAATCCCGGTGCAGACGGCAGCAGCGGCGGCCTCGGGGCTCCGGAGGGCGCTGCTGTGGGCTCCGCGGCTCCGCTGAGCTAGGTGGCTGCCTCCATGTCCTCCCTCGAACCATCTGATAGTTTTAAGCGGTGACAGGAGCAGAAAAGACCCCTGTAGCGGCGCTTCATTAATGTGCCACTTCTTAGCTATCATATGACAATCGCCTTGGGAGGAGGAGGAAGAGGAGGGGGAGCGGGGGCTGCAGAGGGAGGGGACTGAGGGAGAGGAGAGAGCCTGGCCGGCTCTGCTTTCTTTCACACCTATTTACATGGACACCTTGGCCAATAGGAATCACTTCCAGCTCAGGACTGGGCGAGGGGGAAGAGCCTCTGCCACCGGTGGTGAGCGGGACGCCGGCCAGGGTGCGCGGTGTGAAGGTATGAGGAGGTGGCGGCCGCGGAGCAGGGATTCAGGCGACCACTCACGTTCACAGACCGAGCTGCCGCGCAGATGATGTTTGACATGGAAATTGCTTGGCTGGGGTATTCTGTTTCCTCTGCATTGTATCGGGTTTGTATTGTTAGCTAACTTAAGGCACGGCTTTCCCCTGAAGCAGACCCTTTTCCTGCGCTTGGCAATACGGGACTGGTTGCATGGGTTATTATAATGAAAATACACCCTTCGCCTTAGTCCTCCAAGAGGCAGGTCAAAGTTTGATTTGACCTTCCTAGGCTGCTGCCATAGCTGTACACAGTGATTGTGTAGCTTAAGTGTCGGGGTTTAAAAAAATACGTACAGAAATATAATCGGACAGCCCCTTGCAAAAGCCCATTTTGTAAGTGTATGGGCCAAATTAAAAAAAAAAGTTTCTCTGGGAGAATAGGCAGGGTCTTCACTGTAAAAGTCCTTTAGGAATTTAATTAGGCACAGGAGGAAGGCTCTGGGGCTGTTGGGGAAGACAGTGTGTGGACCCACCTGGGGGAGGGCCTGAGTTTGTTTGACACACTTTATCACCAGATGAACGGCAGGGTCTCATGCTTTCCCCAGGTGGTTGGAAACTTCAGGAGTTAGGCACTGCATGGAGGTTTGCATTTTACAGCCGGAACTTTCTCCCCTTCTTCATCCTCCCCCTTCCCACCCCGCAATTGACAGTACATATTTAGAGTTTAGAGAGACCAGCAAACGCTGCCTGCGGACCCACTAAAACAGCAGTACCTTCTAGACTTGAAAAGAACCAATGAGTTTTCCTTTTGGGGATAAAGGAGAGAGCGAGATGTGCCTAGGGCCCCCCTGCCTGGTGCCAGCGGTAGGCTCCCTTTGGTTCGGATCAGTCTCCAGAGATTCAGTGAATTATTATCATTATTATTATCATCATCGTCGTGGTGGGCGTCGGCATCATCCTATTGCTATGAAGCAGTGAGTCGACCTTGCCTGCGTGCATGTAGTCGAATAGACCCTGGGCGTTCCGTTCCTACTGGTTTCTGCACATTCTCCGACCTTTATGGTTTTTTAAAAGAAATTCGTTTTACCTCGTTGTTAATAACTCAATACCTACAGCCCACCCTGAATCATCTTCAATCCGGAAATGTGAGAACTTTTTTTTTTCCAGGAGGAGGTGATGGTGGTGGTTGTGGTGGGAGAGTTCGGGGTGTGAAGTTTGGAGACTTTTAGTGATATTAGAGCATTGTTAGTGGAGCCATTTGGAGTTAGTATAAAAATCTTTCAGCGCACATGCACACACACACACACACACACACACACACCCTCCATTAACCAGTTTCGGAGGTGGTCAGTAACTCACCAAAACGTAACTTAAACACGATGAATTTAGGAGATTAAACAATTTCATTAATATTGAAATGGCTTTCGTGTCTGGGCTGCCTCGCTTGAGATGCAAGCACACGTTTTTCAATATTAACAGAAGTGCTTGAAGAAAAGAATAATGTCACCTTCTTAATTCAGAAAAAAATAACCAGGAGGAGGAGGTGGGTTCCAGGGGTGGAGGCGGGAAGCTGACCTGTCTCTGGGGGCACGGCTTGAGAAGGGCAGATAAACCCTCCTCAGATAAACGGGTTGGATTCAGATGGAAGCTCCGCGGAGCTTTGGCCAAAGGCAGCGCGGTCCCTGCCTGAGCGGTGCCGCTTTAGCTCCTAATGGGGGAGGGGGCGGCTTTCTGGGCTGTTATTTGGCGCGGAGGCCCAGTTTGGCTTGAGGGTTCAGAGATGGAAAGAGCTTGGGAGATCTGGAGCCTAAGGGACCCCGATGAAGAAGAGTAGTGAGGGCCTGTGTTTTCCAGAAGGAAAAGCGTGGGTTCACAGCTTTCTTGCTTCAGAAGGCAGCTGGCATCCGAGTTCCAGAACTAAGGGAGCTCCTGTGTGGGAGGCAGGAGTGCCCCTGGGAAGGAAAGGTGCTAGTATCAAAGCCCTCAGGATCTTCTAGGATCTTCTTAGCAAAAGTGTACATACTGATCTATAGAAACATAGATTAAAATATTAAGAGTGGTTGGATTGGGGATACGTAAGGAAAGGGGTGAAAGATCTCCATTCCCCCAGTGACAGCAAGGAGGATTCTTTTCTGCAGGGTGTGTGTGCAAGCAAGTTGAGGGTGGGGGGTGGGGCAAGAGAGAAATGTTTTCTTGTTTTAACAATTGGTATTTTGTTGCCTTGCAAAGGGCCTTTGTATGGCAGTCAAAATCATTGCTTGGAGTAAACAGAAGATTAACTAAATTCTAAGAGTGGAGGGGTTTGGGTTAAAAAAAAAATCTAAGTTGAAATAAATCTTTGTCCATCTCCCCAGGGAAAGTTGTCACCACCAAGTCTGAGACATGTGAGGATACAAGTAGGAATTCGTGTCCAAGGAAACTTCAAAGTTCGGTTAGGGTGAGGATGGGAGGTGAGGCATTTTGCCCATGCCCCAGGTTAATTAAGGAAATCGAACCTAATAGCACAAGTTTGCCTTGGGTGGGGTGAGGAGCTGTGAGATGCACATTTAAAACAGGTACTTTACTACAAAATTCTATTTCAGATCCTACTGAAGAGCCCGAGGGAAGGGGGAGGGGATTTGCATGCCATTTACAGCGTTTTAAGACTGGTATAATGAAGAAGAGGAGGGAAGGAGCACTTTCCAGAAATCTTGAAAAGTGCATCAGAGTCTATTGTACAGAACCCAAAGCAAACAGAGGCTCTGGGGAGGGGGCACATCCGACTTTGAGGCTTAGGGAGTTGTTGGGAAAACTGTATAAAATACACATAAGTCAATTATACCCATGTGCAAACCAAATGGAAATCTCTTTCATGCAATAGCCATTCATCGCGTCCGCAGAGCCCACCACCGACCACCTTTCTGCTTGGAGAGTTCGCAATAGCCTCTTTTCCCACAAGCTGGACCACACACGGCTACAGATTTCGTAATAATTTATGCTAATTTCCCTCCATAAATCCACAATTCGCTTCAGTGGCACCCGGGCTGCTAAGGGAGTAAAAAGGAGACAGAGGGGTGACAAATACAATATTGATTTTGATTCCTTCTGTTGTCAAGCAGGTGTATGTGTGCATGAACGGTGGGGCTGGGGTTAAGGGGCGGGGGCTCTAGGAGAGGAAAACCGTCCTGCGCCTGGCCAGCCCCTCTGTCCACACTCCAGAAAGTAATGCGCCCTGGTTTGTTAATATTTACCAAACACCGATGGGAGGTGGAGGGAAAGTACCCGGCAGCTTCCGAAGGTTTCCTAGGTGCCAAAAACAATACCCGCCTTCCCGACTTGGAAAGCAAACTCGGGGCTGCCTGGAGCATTAGGGGGCTGTGCTTATAGCTTGTCCTTTCTCTTCCTCCTTTCTCCCCCAGAGTTGTTCCCTCCTTGTTGAGTACCCCACCCCCCTCTCTCACCTCCTCCTTTCTTACTGCATCCTTATTCCTCAGTTGTCTTCGCTTTATTTTTTTTTCCTTTCCCCTCTACTTTTTCCGTCTTCTCTACCAAATGGGCAGTGAAATGTGAAGGTGGGGCAAGGTTTTGGGGCGTGCGCAGCATCGATTTTAGGTTTTAGGGCCTCCTCTGGCCCACCCCACCTTTCCAGGACGCCTCCACATTTGCCCAAGTTGTCTGCGCGCTCTGGGAACCCGGGCTAACTCACCGGGCCGCTTTGTCCCATCAGTCATTCGTCACCAAATCTGCACTTTGGTGGCGTGAAACGACTTAGCTTTCCTTTCAAAAGGATTTTGTTCCCGGGGTATTCAGCACTAAAACAAACTCCTTCAGCCTGTCAGCAGTCAATTTTTAAAAATTGTCGTTCTAAGTATCCTGGAGGCTGTCCTCAGAATCTGAGTGCTCCCTCCTCGAGCACATTCACCTGGCACAGCCTAGCTCTAGTGTTCTAGATCTGGGAACCAGAGGGAACCCACTCAGTGGGTTGACTTGGCTGGGGCCACCAGACAGGGGCTTGTGGGTTCTTGGGTGGCAGAGATAGGCACCCAGTTGGGAGTGCGTCAGGGGAAACCTATGGGCCATGACTTTCCCACTACCACCCCAGGAGTTTGAGCCCGTACTGCCAGACTGCCAGGTCACTTCGACCGAATCTGATGGGAAATCAAACTGCCCACGGAAGAGAGACGGGCGAAGGGACAACACTGTGTGCTCTAGTGCCAACCTGCAGTAAAAATGACTCTGTCTTTCTCCCTCGTTCTTAACCGGCTCCTCCAGCCCCACACCTCGCACCAGGCAGCTGGAGGATAGCACCTATTTTTCCAAATGGTAGGAAAGAATGTCAGCCAGGGAACTTTGGATACATGTATTTCACTGTTTGGTGACAGGGCTACATGAGATTTGGACCTTAACTAATAACAAGGAGATTGAAAATAAACTTTTGATGAGTGCATTGCCTAAAATCAGTTCTTCCCTCCTACCCAATCTTGCCTGGGTTCTAAGAAAGGCAAGAGTCTCCACCTCCTGCCCACTCTACTCCCATCCTTATCAAGAAACTCAGATTCAGAGGAATCCCATCCTTATTCCCTCATTCCCTCAGTAGGGCCTTTGGCTATGGCCAGTGGCAAGTGGAATTAAAATCTGTTTTCCCTGGAGTTGGGAGAAAGGGAGTGGCAACACCACACACATTTTTTAAGTATTTCCCAAGCAACGGCTGCAACTTGGAGAGTATGGGAAGCCCTCCACCTCAAGCAGAAAACCAACAGTTGCCGGCCTTAGATGCCAGTCCTCCTTGACCTCCATCCCCAAGAAGTGCCAATCCCCACCCAGAGTGAGCAGGCAATTTCAACGCTTGTGAAAACAACTCTTGCTCTGCTGGTCATAATACCCTGTCTTCGGAATCAGTTTGCAAATACCATTTGGTCTTTACTTGCTCTGAGATTTTAAGTCTTTAAAGACAGAGTTTCTAAATCCAATCCCTCCTTTGCACAAACAATTGCACAGCTTTAAATTGGGCATTACCAAACGTACAAATGTATTTGTTTAGAAAGTTATTTGCAAAAGGTTGGTGGAAGGATTTTTGTTGTCACTGCTAAACCCTGTCCATAAGTTTTGCTCTGCACTGTGTGAAATAGAAGAAGCAATTCAAATCTATTATTATTATTATTATTATTGGAGGAAATATTGCTAAAGCCACCTTGGTATTGAAGGGATTAACTTGCTTTTCTCCCAGCCCCTAACTCTGGGGTTAAGACAGCAGTAGATCAACTGTATAATGTGTGCACTGTTCGCTCATTTGTACAAGCAGAACAAAGGTTGGACTAAGCCAAATTGCATTGCACTTGTGAACCGAGTCCTGATGTGAAGTATCTTTTACAGCGGGGGGAATGAGAACAATTTCGTGTATGTCTAAAAGGGAATAACAAAGCCACTTTCTCGAGCATCTCAAAGTGAAGTAGCGAGGCGTGACATTCCCAGGGTGAGGAGGGACAAAAGCAGGGTCAGGGGGATGAAAAAGAGAATCAAACAGCCACTTTCACATGTCTGCCCTCAACTGCTGCACCTCTCCATAATAGGAAACAAATGTTGTAAAAGGGGGGATTGCTCCCATTCATTCAAAATAGCAAATGATAGCTAAACAACATTGTCAAAACTGAATCAACTTCTGTGCAGTACCACCCAGAAAAAGGTATTGTGTTTTGTTTAATAGCGGGGTGGAGCAAAGGGTCTTTTTTTAAGGGGGAAGGGGGAGAAAAATCACCCTATACTTTTCATATTAATTTTCTTTGTCAGGAATTACTTGTTTGCTCAGATTTGGGGGTGAAAAATCAGTATTTCTAGCTAGGCACTCTTAAAATGTTATATATATATTTTTGGAGGAATTTTGGGAAGGCAGAAACACGAAGGCGATGTTTAGCTTTGTAAAGTGTTTTAAAGCTTCCAATAAGTAAGAAGATTTTATCCTCCTTTATGTGCATTATCCAGAAAAATAAGATCTTGATCGCAGTAGCATATGGAAGTAAATCCTGTAGAGCGGGCTAAATGCACTTTGAACAAAATTTGAATAAAATCGATTCTGGAAGGAACTGCAAAATATCTGAAATGGAGAGTATTTTGCATCTGTAATATTTGTTGGTGCATTTTCCTTAATTTGTTTTGAAACTGGATAACCTGTAGGTCTCCAGCCTTAAAACCCAGCGCTTCTGCTTTGTTTGTTCAGGCTGACAAGGAGGAGAGCTTAACCCTGTGGACGTGTGCAGTATGTGTTTTCTTAATGGCAGAAGCAGATTTCGCTGAAGACTACAGCAGCCTTTAGATATAATAATTCACTGTGTTCCTGGGAAGGTTAAAACTTTGATTTCTGTTTCTCTGTCCTCTCACCCTCTTCTCTGTTTTCTCTCTTTCTCCCTCTGTCTCTCTGTCTCTCTGTTTGGGCTTTTTGTTTTTTGTCTCCATGCGTCCCCCGCTGAGCTGCCACCCACAAAGCGGGTTTGAGAAAGAAAGGAAGAAAAGAAAGAAAGCGGCTGATCCTTACTGGCCTCCCCCAGCTAGGAATGGCTAGGAGGCGGGGCTTGCCTCGCTGCAGAAGCTTGCCGCCCTCCGGGCGGCGTGGTCTTTCCGCTCAGGCGGGTCTCACCTGGGACAAGGGCTTCGCTTCTGGGTCGGGCTCGGGGTGCCGACCCCCAGCGGCACGCCTTCTTCCTCAGCACCTCCTCTGCTTCGGGCGCTCAATCTGCTCACTCTTGGTGGGTAGCTCTGTACTGCAAGATGTAGGGGAAACCAGGTTGCCCCGAGGGCTTATGGATACCCCAGACAGAGAGTCACCATCCTCTGCATTCCTCAATTTCGCTCTCTCCTTCCCTCTTTACTCTCCCTCACTACCCTCATCTCTTCTTTCAGAGACTCTGGTTTTAAATTCCGCAGCAGTATGGACACCAGATTTTAAGTCCACAAACTAGCTGCCTTCTCAGCAATGCAGTGTCCAGGATCGGCAGTGCATTTCCTATGTACCCAGCGGGCCCACTGGAAAGAAGAAAGAAAGGGAGGGAGGAAGGAAACAGAAAATTCAAACATCCCCACCCCCACACCCCATCAGCCTTAGTGCATAGTG
This sequence comes from Spilogale gracilis, assembly GCA_004023965.1. Taxonomy (NCBI): domain Eukaryota; kingdom Metazoa; phylum Chordata; class Mammalia; order Carnivora; family Mephitidae; genus Spilogale; species Spilogale gracilis. Next base: position 104,090 of record PITA01004189.1, read on the forward strand.
GTAGGCCGTGGTTAGTGGGTGGCTCCGGAGTGTGGGATAAAGCATTAGGTCCACCGTTCATAGGTAGCGTTGGTGCGGTTCTTAGACACTAGTACTTGAAATTGTAGTTGGCATTATTCACCGCCTGCCTACCCCAACAGCAGCGACCCTAGTCAGGAACCTTCACTTCCCTCTTTTATTTTATTTAGCATTTTTGTTAGAAAAGAACTTTGGAAATACGTATTTTATAGAAATATTTATACATATAAAATAAATTTTAAGTCGGCACTGCAGTTTTTCCCTGAAGTTCTTCCCCCTCTCCATTTGGGGGGGGGGGAAATCCAGAACCATGGAGAGTTTAATAATTCCCAAAAGGCAGATTCAGCAGGTGATTTTCTTTGGAGCGATAACCATTAGTTTATGGTGGCCATCGCGGTTTGATTGGTGGAGCTCATAGCTTCCCTTAACTGAGGTAGGCTGCCTTTCTTACTGCGCCAGCTGTAAAGAAAACCCCTCACCTCTCATTTCACACCCCCCAAAGCAGTTTGAATACATAGTCTAACTGGCTCTTGAGGATACCCGGAGTTTGGGGAGACCTCTCACTTACGTCCGTTCATCTTATTTATTTTTCTTTAATTGCAAACAATAACGAAAACTACACACAAACAGGGTGAAGTATGCGAACCGTACACAGTGAGTCAGATCCTTCCCTTTTCCCATATCCTACGTCTACCCCTTTTGAAAAGGACAGAGGGAGCTGGCGCCCCAGACCTTCGGCAATTATTAGCTACTTAGATTTTCGCGTCCGGATCCCCGCGACCTGTTGATGACTCCCAATCACCGAGCGCGGAGCTCAGCATCGAAGTTGGTTATGTAAACTGCTTGTGTATTTCACATTATCATCCCGCTGACTGGAGGCAATGTAGATTTTCTAAAGATCTAATGAATAAACAACCAGCAACTGCTGGCGGTGTAATTTACATTGTTAATGCCTACATGTGTATAATAAATATGCATTTGTATGTCTTCAAATAAACTCTTTTTAGTTTCTAACCTGTGGTGATTTTTTTTTCCTAAAAGAAGGAGGGTTGGGGCGGAGGGGTGGTGAATCTGGTTTTTCCAAGGAATGAGAGTTTATTTCACTTGCGTGACTCGTGAAAATGGTTCTCCGGTAAAGCCCAGATGTAGAGTCCGCAGCCCGGCTCTCTGCCCCTCCTACCTGCCGAGGAAAGCTCGGCTGGGATAAGCCCCCCCGCACTGGATTCGCGAAGAAAGGGAAGATGCGCCGGGAAACGGAGGATGCACCCAGGAATTTAGCTGCTTGGTCTTGGGGGCCGCGGCGCCTCACGTATAAGTGGGATCCAGGAGAGAGGACAGCAACCAGAGGATCCGAGTGTTCTCCCCCGAGCTATCGCCCTTCCCCAAATTAGAAGTGCCAGTGACTTCTCCAAGATCCGCAATTTGGTTTGGGAGAATTGGGGCTGCTGCGGCTCCGACAATCTCTTGGAAAAGTTTCCCGGGGAATTTCCAAACCAGCGACGTTTCCCCATGCGCCTCTGCAAACAGCATTTCGGACCAGCCCGGGGGACCGCAGGGGAGGAAAGAGAGGACGCTGGCTTGGAGTCAGGGCCCTCGACTCTGCCCCATGAGCCACTTCCTCCGGTAGGACAACCATGCGGAGGGCAGCAGGAACACAGATGCTCCAGGGAGCCAAGGCCTCCGGAGCCGCGGGGTTTGGACCCAGCATAGCCGCTGTTTTCAGAAGCCGAACGTCCTCCCTGCGCGTCCCGCGCCGCTTGTTTCAGGCTGGGCACCGACGTTTGATAATCTCTCCCCTCCAACCAGGTGCCACTTTCTTAGCGCGCTTGAAGGCAAATGTCTCATCTTTTCCCGTCCTGGATCTGGAATACATTATTTTAATTAAGTCTATGGCGATTTACTTTCCTCTGAGATCTATTCCACGGTGCAATTAGGAACGTATTGGTGCTAGCTCATATGAATATTCAGGAGCGTGTCAATTAATTAGTAGACAGAAGAATCTCATTATGGTGCTCAAAACCCTTTTAGTGTTAAGCAGAATTAAGGGGGTATTTGGCAATGTGCTGGATTAGTGAATATTTTACTGTGCACTCATTTAACTTCATTATCATTGCACTTACACTACTCTCTGATTTTATTAATTAAATTGCTCATTAATTTGTCCAAAATGGATAAAAGTTTTAATGTGCCCCCCAATAACTTGGAAGGTAAACTTTCGCCCTGCTTGGTCTTCGCTCCCGGCCAGAAGAGGACTGATGGAGCCTTGCAAAGCCCGAGATGGAGGCGCGGTTCCTCCCTCCCATCACCCTGCAGCTTCGGGAAGCGCAGGCGCTCTGGCTCCGCGAACGGCTGGCTGAACTCCCGGAGCAGCAGGATGTCTGAGAGGAAGGGCCGCGACCTCAGAACAGCCTCACAGGACCGGCCTGGAAATCTGAATTCTTCCTTCGGGGTTGAAAAAAAAAAAGCCTCTCGCTCTTTCGCAGAAGTGCGACTGACTGGGCGTGGAGAGATCTGACCAGAGACACGGCAGGGCCCTGAAAGTGGTGGTCAGCGCGCCTAGGAGTCTCCACCTCCAGGCCCTGAGGCTTTCTGTTAACCAAAGGCGTGAACAAAATGTTCCTCGTGGGGTCAGCATCCGCAACATTCCAAGGGCTTGTTGAGTGCAGCACCCATGCCCCACTTGAGGCTCTGCTTGAGCACCCTGCCCTCGACCAGGGCACCCTTCAGGCATCATCCAGGTCGGTGTCCACGTGCCGCTCCGCTAGCTCACACCTACCCGCACCTCCCCCATCCTACCCCCAAATGTTAGAAAGACAAATATTAAAATTACTTGCACAAAGGGAACTGCTAAAGAGATCCCAAATTAATATGCATGTAAAATTAATTAGTTGCATTTCGTGACATCAAAATAAGTACCTGGGAAACAGAACACCTTCTGGGCATTGGGAACATATGCTAGAATTAGAGTTAATTGACTAATTACATAAATTAGGCATTAATTTTGCAACACATCAAGTATAAAAGATATCTCAATTAATTGTGCATAAATTATCAGGTGAAACCGGCGGCAGTCCGGCTAGGATCACGGTTCTCCGACCCTTATGCTCTTTTAGAGCACAGAAGCTAGGCGGCGTAGTGGGCACCCAGGTAGCCACAGGCTTGCGGGCAAGGAAATGCCGGGATCTGCAGGGGCACTAGCCGCTGCGCAGACTGAGGACCCGGGGCAATTGTTAATGTGAAGGAAACTCCCCTGCTCATTAAAATCAATTACGAGCAGTTAGATTGATCAGCTTTTGTCGAAGGGAGCGGAGCTGACCCCTTTACTAACAACGCCTCCCCGCCCCGCTTCCCACCCACTTTATCTGGTTCTGTAGCGATCTGGGACTCCCTCTGAGCAGGTCTCCAAGTCCTGGTTCTCGGTTTCCCTCGCTGGGGAGGTTAATTTTCTGTATTTGACGTCGGCTCTGCGCCATTTTCGATCTTTCTGGACCGTGGCCTGGCGTGCTGGGTGCCTGGTTTTCTTGGTCTACATCCTTGTGAGCTTTCCACCACTCCTTACTCAGGAACCCAACTTGGAGGGAGTGATGCCAAGCGATTTGAATCCCCTCGGTTTTGAAGTGGGTGTAAATTAATCTCCAGAATGGTAAATAACCCATATATTCTCCCAGAGGACTGGTTTGTGGGATCCCCTATTCCCTCCCCATGGTTTATATGATTTCTCCCATTTCTTATGGATGAAAGAACAGAATGGCTATAGCATGAGTGTTCAGTTTAAATTTTAAATTTCTGGGGCTCCTGTCTCCAAGGGAAGTTCCAGGGGACCGTACTAGGATAGTTTTTCCTCAACAAATCATCAAATGTAACATTTGTTCTGCCTTTAAAACAGTTTATTGTTGGTGAAATATTAATGGTCTTGGTGGAGACTTTCCCCTATATTCTCTACACATTTTAAGTGAAAGAGAAAAAAAGTGTTTCAAAATAAAAGGGTTATTCGGGCAGTGGATAAAGTCCTGCCACTTCCAAATCTTAGTGAAACTGCAGCAAAACTCCTAGGCATTCCTCATATAAATTACCACCAATTATACCACAGTTTAGTTCTGTTGATCTAGTGGAATGCTACTAAGGGAGGGACCGATTTTTCAGCCACTTCTGGGCCTGTCACCATGTGCCTAGTGGCTTGTAAAAGTATCTCCTTCAAGATTCCCAAGTTGTAATCATTTTCTCCTTTTTGCCAAGGCAAGCACAGGAGAATGAAAGGAAGTCCTGAGAACCCCTTTATCTTCTGATGATACACATCTTCATCAAGGCGCTTCCGTGACATTTGTTAGGTAGCATCCTGGGTGCTCATGAGCTGGAGAAACAGATGAATTCCAGAGTTCTCTGAGACATTCATTTTGATGTAGAGGTTTCTCTTCTGGAGCCAGATGCTGAAGGTACTTGAGGGATATGTTGACAAGTGGATAATTGTCAGCAGAACTAAAACAGACACTTTGTTTACAGTTGAGCATGATTAATTGAGAGTAAATAAAACAGCACTCTTTGGAAAATCACCCTCCAAGTTCAAAAAAGGCTGTATGTCTCTAGAAATAAAAACAGTGGAGTCGCACAAGGGATAGTTTTACCAGACCCTTGAAGCAGCAGCTGCTACTGGTGTGGATCCAAAGTAGATATGCTTTATTGCTTTCTAGCTGGTCTGCTGGGTGTGTGTGTGTGTGTGTGTGTGTGTGTGTGTGTGTGTGTGTGTTATTTGTTTGCTAAATGTAAAGAGCTGGACTAGAAACATTTTTCTCCTAATTAGCTGAATTTTAGATTTTTCTTATTAAGGAATTGTTCTTCCTGTCCCCATTCATTCTCCCTTTGAAATGTGAAACTCAACTTGAAAGAACTTTTAAAATGAGCCAGACTTGATGAACCCAAACTGATGTTGTCAAACGAGGCTATTAAATGCCGTTGTGATACCTTAGTTTGCAAGAGAGAATTTCTAGTCTCTGTGGCTCTAATAAATTGCAGAAGCCAGACTCTAAGAAACATCTTATGATTATCCAACACAGTAAGTTTTAATGAAACAGGAAATGAGTCTTTCTTTCAAAACACAGCATACTTGTGTACACAATTTTTTTTTTCCTTTATCCTGCTAGACCAGAGGGCGAGCTGGCCAACAATCTTTCTAACAAATTTTGCTAATCATGTTTGTGCAGATTAGTGCTGTAAGACATGCTGATTAATTGCCTTGGATAGATACATTGGATATATTGATTTATAGCAGTCTATAAATGGGCATTCTTTGCATTGTAATCTGCTGAATGAAGTTCAAAACAATCCGACTATGGTGGTTAGAAATATTTTAGATCACTAACAATTCAGTTAAACTCAATACCTGTTGTCCTCCTGTGAGCATGGAGAGGGAAACATAAACCAGGCAAATAAGATACAAATTAGGACTTAGATGGGCTACTGGGAAAGGGCTTTCTCTTGGGACTTCTTGCAGTTAGGAATGTTCTCTAGGAGCTTCTGAGACAAAAGCAAAAGCAGAGTTCATGCCATGGAAGTAAATAGAGGAAGAAAAGGAAGAGGAGAAGAGAGAATGCTCTCTCTTCATGTGATCCTTGGACTTTTTGTGAACTAAACTAATACTTTTTCTTTTCCCTTGAGCCTATTTGAGCTAAGTTTTAAGGAGATCATAACTAATGTCCGTTTCCTATTGTCATGAGACCCAGAGCAGCTTTCATGCTGCAAATCTTGCCTATCCCTTTTTTTGTCCTAGCAGGAGCAACTCAAATTGGTCCTTTTTTCTTAGAGAGAGAGAGAGAGAGAGAGTGTGTGTGCGTGTATGCATGGTGTGAGTGGGAGAAGGGAAAAGAGGGGCAGAAAGGGGCAGAAACAGACTCTTGAGCAGGCTCCACAATCAGCACAGAACCTGAAGTAGGACTACATCTCACAGTCCTGAGATCATGACCTGAACTAAGATCAAGAGTCAAGCGCTTAACCAACTGAGCCACCCAGGTGCCCCTCAACTGGGTAGTTCTTGGCCTTTGGAATTTCATTTCCTTCCCCAGTGGACATTTTATATTGTACACTAGTGGAGATACTTATCAAGGCTTCTAGAGCCTGCCAGTCGTAAGATGAGAAGGTAACGTAATGTCTCCATCTGCATATCCTTAAGCATTTCAGAAATCTTATAAGTCAGGGAGCCTCCCTCCATTCCTTCTTTCCTTCTTTCCTTCCCTTTTCTCCTCCTTCCTTTTCTTCCTTCCATAAGCATTTCTGAGGACTAATTCCGCACCCTAGACCATTAACTAGCAAAGCACAGCTCTGATAAATTCATCAGGAGTTTAAATATCAACTGGTAAAAGAAAATACATACTCAAGAACAGACACCTACTTTTTAAGAAGTAGTCTTTCCATATTGGAAGCTCTTCATGATAGCAGAGTCTTCAAAGAAATACATTCTCTCATTTGACCCTCATAGTGGAATAGAATCTATGAATTAAAATGGCTAATAGCCCTTGAGTGCTTGATGTTAGGCCAGCAGTTCTGAAAGTATAGTTCAGGGACCCTAATATTCTCTGAGAACCTTATATATGTGGGTTCCATGAGATTCGGATCATCTTCATATTAGTACTAAGACATTATTCATGTTTTCCACTGTTATTCATTCTCTAGTATGCAGTGGAGTTTTCCAGAAGCATCAAGTCATGTGTTTTTTGAAACAGACTGAATAGAGAAACAGACATGAGAATCTAGTTTTCTTCTATTAAGCTGGACATTAAACGGATTTGCAAAAACATGAAAGAATGATTTTTGCTTTTAGCAAATATACTTATTCATAATTCATATCAACATATTATATTTATTATATTAAAATGAATGAATAAGTAAACAAATATTTTAAAATTTTCTCCATTTTAAATTCCAATATGGTGAGTACCTCAAGATATGACTCTGATAAACAAGTGTCTTTAGGGTAGACCCTGCTCTCACCCTTGTTTTAAAGATAAGGAAACAAAGCACGGGAGACAACTTAGGAAAACTCCACATTCCACAGGAGCTCCAGGCTCTCAGCTTCCAGAGTTTGAGACTTGACTTCTCTTTTATTGTTAAAATCGAAATGTTCCTGTTCATAATTGAAAGTGCTAACCCAGTGAGGTTAGATGATTTCCCTAAGCTCACACAGCCAGTGACTGAGCTAGGATATTAGTAGGATCTTCCCACTAGAGCTAATGGTTACTGTACCCACTCTTCTCCATTCAGTGGTGTGTTAGGAAGCTGGTTCTTGATGGAGGAAAGCCTTCATTTGTAGTATTTGCCAATTTCTGTAGTGTAAATACTTCTACCATGGCCCATTTCAAGCATTACTTCACATCAGTTGGGAAGAGATGAGCACAACTGGCTTTTGTTAACTGGTAAAAGCTAGCTCTCATGCAACTGACTCCACCCTATCTCCCATATGGTTTTTTCTCCTAGGGAATGTGTGTGCTATGGTGAGTGCTGTGAATTGTGTAACACTTATGAATCACAGACCTGTACCCCTGAAACAAATAATGTATTGTATGTTAATAAATAAACACACACACACACACACACACACACACACACACACACTGTTTCTAGGTCACCTCAAAGAAATCATGATCTGGTAGAAAATTCCCTGATCTTACACTTAAAAGACCTGAGTTAATTCTTAACTCTGCTACTTACAAGCAGGGTAACCTTGGCAAGTAACTGTCTTTCAATCTCAAGTTTCTGCTTGTAAAACAGGGACAATAATATCTGCCCTGACTGTTTCACTCTGTGTGTGTGTGTGTGTGTGTGTGTGTGTGTGTGTGTACACATGTATATGCAGAAAATGCATTCATTTATAGGAAATCACTTTGTGGTACAGTGTTATGCAAATGTAAGACATAGTGACTGTTCCTGGGTCAGAGGCTTCCTCTGGAACATCTTTCCTAGATAATTGATCCCTGGTCAGAATTGGTGATTTTCTTTTTATAACCCCATAATATTTTGTTCATACTTCTATTTCACCACCCATATATCATCTCATAATTACTCTGAAGTCTGTCACCAAAATAGTAGAATGTAGTAGCCAGATTCTCAGAACCTAGAGCAGTGCTGTCCAGTAGAAATATAAAAGAAGCCACCTATGGAATTTTGAATGTCCTAGGAGCATATTTTAAAAGGCAAAAGGAACAGACTTAATTCAATAATATATGTTATTTAACTCTAATATATGGATATATTATCATTTCTATCTTGTAACCCATATTAAAATTATTAATGTAGTATTTTACGTTCTTTCTTTACACTAAGTTTTTGAAATCTGAGGTGTATTTTACACTTACATCATGTCTCAATTCAGACTAGCCACATTTTAAGTGCTCAGTGGCCATAAGTGGCTAGGGGCTACTATATTGGACAGCATAGCTGTAGCGTCAGCCTCCGTGGGTTCAAATTTCACCTTTGCCCTCTACTATCTGAGCAATTTATTTAGTTTCTCTGTTTCTTAGTTTCCTGTTTGTAAAATGGAATTAATGATGCAGTCCACATCATAGAATTGTTGAAAGAATTAAATAAGTTAGCATATGTAAATAGTACTTTGTATAAAACATACATACCATAAATGTTAAATATGATAGTTTTATTTTTAAATTATAAAAATGATAAAAATAAAACTGTAATTTACTAATATTTTCATTTTCTAGAAACTAAAACCGTAGGCCTTCTGTATTGGCTGGTTGGCTGGCTGGTTAACTATACCTGTCTGCTCCCACTAACTATGTGGCATCAAAACCTCAAATGAAACCCTGGACATTGTAAACAATGGTAGCAGAGCATTATCTATCAATGTAAAGGAGGCATGGTTTGCAGCTGTATTTAAAAATAATCAACCTTGGGACACCTGGGCAGCTCAGTCAGTTGTGTGTCTGCCTTCTGCTCAGGTCATCATCTTGGGGTCCTGGGATCCAGTCCTGTGTCAAGCTCCCTGCTCAGCGGGGAGTCTGCTTCTCCCTCTGCCCCTCCCTAGCATTTGTGCACACTCCCTCTTTCTCTCTCAAATAAATCTATGAAGAATTTTAAAAATAATCAGCCTTGTTGAGGTGTAATTATAAAATTGACCCATTTTAAATGTATAGTTCAGTGAGCTTTAACAAATATGTGAGTCAATCAATATATAGATCATTTCTAGCACCCAAAATTTTTTCCTATGCTTCTTTGTAGATAATCCTCTCTCCCTACCCTTAGCCTTTGGCAACCATTGATCTGCTTTCCATTACTATAGATTTACCTTTTTCAGATTTCATATAAATGAAATCAGAAAATCTGAGGTCTTTTGTATCTGGCTTTTTTTTCTTTTTTTAACTTATTGTAATGCTCTGAAGGTCATCTGTGTTGTTCCATGTATCCAAAATCAGTCCCTTTTTATTGCTAAGTAATATTTCTATGGATATACTATAATTTGTTATTTAAGCACTTATTGATGGACTTTGAGTTGTTTCCAGCTTTTGGCAATTATTCTCTTAACAGTGTCTTTCATAGAGCAGAAGTTTTTAATTTTATTTTTTTTA
>PITA01004189.1:113773-127137 GCA_004023965.1 Spilogale gracilis
GTAATGCTCTGAAGGTCATCTGTGTTGTTCCATGTATCCAAAATCAGTCCCTTTTTATTGCTAAGTAATATTTCTATGGATATACTATAATTTGTTATTTAAGCACTTATTGATGGACTTTGAGTTGTTTCCAGCTTTTGGCAATTATTCTCTTAACAGTGTCTTTCATAGAGCAGAAGTTTTTAATTTTATTTTTTTTTAAAGATTTAGGGTGCCTGGGTGGCTCAGAGGGTTAAAGCCTCTGCCTTCAGCTCAGGTCATGATCTCAGGGTCCTGGGATCGAGGCCCACGTCGGGCTCTCTGCTCAGCAGGGAGCCTGTTTCCTCCTCTCTCTCTGCCTACTTGTGATCTCTCTCTCTGTCAAATAAATAAGATATTTTTAAAAAAGGATTTATTTAGCGGTGCCTGCGAGGCTCAGTTCGTTAAGCAACTGCCTTCGGCTCAGGTCATGATCCCGGAGATCCAGGATCGAGCCCCACATCGGGCTCCCTGCTCGGCAGGAAGCCTGCTTCTCCCTCTCTCACTCCCCCTTCTTGTGTTCCCTCTCTACCTGTATTTCTCTCTGTCAAATAAATAAATAAAATCTTTTTTTTTTTTTTTAAAAGGATTTATTTATTTTGAGAGAGAATGGAGGGAGGGGCAGAGGAAGAGAATCTCCAGTAGACTCCCCACTGAATGGTGAGTCTGACACGGGGCTCAATCTAATAACCCTGAGATCATGACCTGAGCCAAAGTCAGACGCTTAACAGACTGAGCCACACAGGTGCCCTGAGAAGTTTTGTTTTTTTGTTTTGTTCTTTTTTATTACATTATTTTAAAGAAGTTTTTAATTTTAAAGAAATCCAGCTTATTGGTTTTTTTTCTTTCATGGACCATGCTTTTTGGTGGTGTCTCTAAAAAGGTCATCTACCAAATCTAAGGTCATCTTGATTTTCTGCTATGTTCTCTTCTCAAAGTTTTATAGTCTTGTCTAGACATTTAGGTCTATGGCCCGTTTTGAATTAGTTTTTGTGGGAAGTATGAGGTCTGTGTCTAGATTGATTTTTTGCATTTGGATGGATGCCCAGTTGTTCAAACACCTTTTGTTGCAGAATATTCTTTTTCTGTTGAATTGCCTTTGCTCCCTCAACATTGTTTATTTATGGACTTTCTCTTCAGTTCCGCATATCTAGACATACAGTACTGATAATATGTTTTGGTTATTGTAGTTTTATTTTTTATTATTTATTTTTATTTTTTTAAAGATTTTATTTATTTATTTGACACAGAGAGAGAGATCAAGCACAAGCAGGGGGGAGAGGGAGAATACGGTTCCCCACCAAGCAGGGAGCCCGACCTGGGGCTTGATCCCAGGATCCAGGGATCGCCACCCCAGTGGAGCAGAAGGCAGATGCTTAACTGATTGAGGCACCCAGGAGCCCCGGTTACTATAGTTTTATACAAAGTCTGATAAGTTTCAAGTCCTGTAAACCCTCAAACATTGTTTTTCTTTTTCAAAACTGTTTGCTATTCTAGATCCTTTGCTTTCTATATAAATTTTAGAATCAGCCTGTCCATGTCTACAATATTATTATGGGATTTTGAATGAGAATGCATTGAAATATCAATTTGGGGGACAATTAACATTTTAACAATAGTGAAGCTTTCAATCTAAAAATATGCTATTTTTGTATTTTTTTTATTGTTACTTAAATTTTTTTTTCCAGTGTTCCAAGGATTCATTCCCCATTCCCCACACCCAGTGCTCCACGCTTTAGGTGTCCCCAGTACCCACCACCAGGCTCTCCCATCCCTCCATCCCCCTCCCTCCAAGTCCCTCAGTTTGTTTCTGTGTCCAAAGTCTCTGTTGTTTCATTTCTCTCCCTGGATTACCCTAGTTCCCATTTACTTTCCTTCTCCCACTGTCCTCCAGTTTACCCCTCATGCACCGCAAGTAAATGAAACCATGCGATACTTGACTTTCTCCTCTTGGCTTATTTCACTCAGCATAATCTCTTCCAGTCCAGTCCATGTTGCTACAAAAGTTGGATATTCATCCTTTCTGATGGAGGCATAGTATTCCATTGTATATATGTACCACATCTTCTTTATCCAGGAGAAAATCAAACACTTGGAAGCTAAAGACGATCCTGCTCAAGAATATGTGGATCAACCAAGAAATCAAAGAAGAACTGAAACACTTCATGGAAACCAATGAGAATGAAGATACATCGATCCAAAACCTATGGGATACAGCAAAGGCAGTCCTATTCATAGCCGTCTAAGCCTCACTCAAAAAAATTGAACAATCCCGAATACACCAACTCTCATTACACCTTAAAGAACTGGAAAATCAACAAAAAATTAAACCAACCCCACACACAAGGCGGGAAATAATAAGGATTAGAGCAGAGATGAATGAATCAGAAATTAGAGATACAGTAGAACGCATCAACGAAACTAGAAGCTGGTTCTTTGAAAGAATCAATAAGATCGATAAACCATTGGCCAAACTAATCCAAAAGAAAAGGGAGAAGACCCAAATTAATAAAATCATGAATGAAAAGGGAGAGATCACAACTAACACCGAGGAAATAGAAACAATCATCAAAAATTACTATCAACAATTATATGCCAATATGTTTAACAACCTAGAAGAGATGGATACATTCCTAGAAACCTATAAACTACCAAGACTGAAACAGGAAGATATTTTTGTATTTTTTACATCTTTAATTTTAGTCCACAGTATTTGGTAGCTTTCAGTGAAAATATCTTGCATATTTTGCTAAATCCTTTTTTCTTCTATTATTAATGGTACTTTTTAAAATCTGAATTTTCAAGTGTTGGGGCACCTGACTGGCTCAGTCCATGGAACATGTGACTCTTGATCTTGGGGTTGTGAGTTTGAGCCCACATTGTGTGTAGAGATTACTTATAAAAAATCATAAAAAGAATAGGAGCATCTGGGTGACTCAGTCCAGTTGGGTGTCTGACTCTTGATCTCAGCTCAGGTCATGATCTCAGGATGGTGAGAGATTGAGCCCTACACTCGGCTCCTCTTAGTGGGGAGTCTGCTTGAGATTCTCTCTCCCCCTCCTGCTGTGCCTCCTCCCAGCATGCATGTGTACTCTTTCTCTGAATAAATAAATCTTTAAAAAAATAATAAAAAATAAATAAATTTGCAATTGTTGCTAATTATATATAGACAATAGCTCTTTATTAATGTTGTAGTCTACAAGTAGATTTTGTACAGATTTCTTATATTTTTCTATGTATACTATCATGTCATCTGTGAATAAAGGCAGTTTTACTTCTTTTCCAATCAACATACTTTTAATTTCATTTTCTAACGTTAGTGCGTTGTATAGGACGTCCAGTAAAATGTTGAGTAGAAATGTGATAGTGTATATCCTTGCTTTGTTCCTGATCTTATGGGGAAAACGTTCAGTTTTCCACCATTAGATATGATACTCACAGTCAGTTTTTTATAGATGTTCTTTATGTGGTTGAGGAAGTTTCCTTCTATTTTAGTTTTATGAGAGTTTGTTTTTAAACCATGAATGGATATCAAACTGTATCAAATTCTTCGTACGTATGAGATAATCATATGATTTTCCTCTCTCTGTTAATATGGTGAATTATATTTATTGATATTTGGATATTAAATGAACACATTTGGTCATGATGTATTACTCTTTCCATATTGCTGGATTCAGTTTGCTGAAGGAACTAGTTGTAGTTTTCTCTTTTTGTCTTGTCTTGATTTTGGAATCAAAGTAATCATGATCACAAGATAATTTGGGATATGATCTCTTCTCTTCTATTTTAAGAGAGTCTTTGTAGAATAGTTTTATCTCTAACTTAAATGTTTAGTAGAATTCTCCAGTGAAGTCATCCGGGCCTGGAGTTTTCTGGAGGCATCTTGAGTTTGTTTTTTTTTTAAAGATTTTATTTATTTGACAGAGAGAAACACAGCCAGAGAGGGAACACAAGTAGGGGGAGTGAGAGAGGGAGAAGCAGGCTTCCTGCCAAGCAGAGAGCCCAATGTGGGACTCGATCCCAGGTCTCTGGGATCATGACCTGAGCTGAAGGCAGTCACTTAACCAACTGAGCCATCCAGGCACCCCAGCATCTTGAGTTTTATTGTAGGAAGGTTGTTATCTAAAACTAATTTCTTTAATAGAGATCATGCTGTTCAGGTTATCTAGATTTTCCTCAGGGGTTTTGGTAGTTTGTGTTTTTAAAGAAATTTGTTATTTCATCTAGGCTGATTAATTTGTTGCTTTAAAGTTGGTCATAATATGCCCTTAAAATTATCTTAGTCTTCTCTCATTTTTCTCTTGATCAGTCTAGATACAGGTTTATCAATTTTATTAATATTTTCAGAGAACCAGCTTTTGGTTTCCTCTATATTTATTAGGGTCCTGTTTTCTATTTCACTGATTTCTGCTCTGATTGCATTATTTTTTTTCTTTAGATTCAGAGATGTTTATGGCTATCAATTTACTTTCATTTATTTACTTTTTAAATATTTATTTACTTAAGTAATCTCAATGTGAGACTCAAATGTACAACCCCAAGATAAAGAGTCCCACATTCATCTGACTGAGCCAGCCAGGTGTCCCAACTAATAATTTACTTATCTATTTATTATTTTTTATATTTTTTTAAAGATTTAACTTATTTATTTGTCAGAGAGAGAGAGTGAGAGAGAGCAAACGCAAGCAGGGGAAGCAGCAGGCAGAAGGTGAAGCAGGATTTCTGCTAAGCAAGGAGCCCCATTCCCAACTCAATCCCAGGACCCTGGGATCATGACCTGAGCTAAAAGCAGATGCTTAGCCGACTGAGCCACCCAGGCATCCCTCAGTTTACTTTTAAAGATTGCTTTAGCTTCATCTGTAACTTTTGATGTGTTATATTTTCAATTTCATTCAGTTCAAAATTTTTTTAAATTTCCCTTGTGATTTCTTCTTTGATTCATGTGTTATTTAGAAGTGTGTTAATTTTCAATTATTTGAGGATTTCCAGGTTTTTAAAAACTAATTTCTAGTTAAATGCATTGTTGTTAGAAAGCATACTTTGTATGATCTTAATCCTGTTACATTTTCCGAGATTTCTTTTTAAGATTATTTATTTATTTATTTGTTTATTTGACAGAGCGAGAGATCACAAGTAGAGAGGCAGGCAAGAGAGTAGGGAGGAAACGGGCTCTCTACTGAGCAGAGAGCCTGACGTGGGCCTCAATCCCAGGACCCTGGGATCATGAGCTGAGCTGAAGACAGAGGATTTAACCCACTGAGCTACCCAGGTGCCCTGAGATTTTTTAAAAAGATGTTATTTTTAAAGAATCTGCATACCCAATGTGGGGCTCAAACTTACAACCCCGAGATCAAGTAATATGTTCCACTGACTGAGCCAGCCAGGGTGCCCCACATTTACTGAGAATTTTAAACCAGAAAATGGTTTATTCTGGTGAGTGTTCCAAGTGCACTTGAAAAGTATGTTTATTATGTTTTTGTTGGTTGTAGTGTTCCATTATTGTCAATGAGGTCAAGTTGGTAGAAAGTGTAGTTCAAGTTTTCTGTATTCCTGCTGTGGTTTTGTGTTTACTTGTTCTATCAATTACTGAGAGAAGAATGTTCAAGTCTCTAATGAAAACTGTGGATTTGTCTATGTCTTCTTTAAGCAGCATAAGTCTGGACTTCATGTATTGTGAACTTCTGTTTTAGTTGCATATGTATTTAGGATTGGTATGCTTTCTTGAGTAATTAATTCCTTTACCTATGATATGTCCATTTTTATCCCTTCTTTTTTCTTTGTTTTGAAGTGAGATCAAGTCCTGGGTCAGTTTCCCTTCTCAGTAGGGGGTCTGCTTAAGATTCTCTTTCTTCCTCTCTTTCTCCCTCTCCTCCCTCCCACCACCCTTTCCCTCCACTCTTCTACCTCCCATCCCTGCTTGTGCTCCTGCTTGCTCTCTCTCTCTCTCTAAAATAAATAAATAAGTCTTTTTTTTAGGGAAATGATTATTTATATGGCATTCTTGGTATTTGATCACTTAAAAGTAAAAATAATAAACCATTAGTGACTTCATATAAGGTATGGATAAATTCCTTATCAATACCAAAACAGTGTATAATTAAAAATATTTGTATATGGCTGGTATCAGGATGTGTACTTCCCACTTCAATAGAAAACATTTAGTACCTCTTAGGAATAAAATTCTACTCTTTTAAGCTCTCTAAACAGGTTGTAAACATTTGTGATCTTCTTTTTTGTATTAGTCTAATCCTTTCCAATAAATTGAGTTTCTGTGTTTTGCAGAGCTTTTGAAGACTAACCTAAGAGGCAGGAGTTTGAGGAATTAGGAATATATTAAATTAAATGTGTTCAAATATTTCTTTCCTCTTATGTGTTAAGTACTTTGCAAAAATAATTACTTTTACTCTCATTTGGCAGACAGAAAAACTTTTCTGATGTATTTCATTATCTCTGAATAGAAATAAGCTTTCCTAAAATACCTATCATATCTTTTGTCATATTATCTTTACCTTTAAAAAGAGATCCTTTTGGACACATCATAACTTGGTAATTCCTCTATTGTGTTCTATTTTTAATATCCTGATAATTAAGCATGGTATCATAATAGAGATTATGACCATGATTATGAAATTGTAAAGCACCCATAGGAAGGAATGGTTAGATTTCTAATAATACTAGATTTGACTTTTATATATGAAAGAAAAGTTTGAATTTTGCTAGTTACCACCATGTTTTGTGCTGTTGAAATTCTTATGCCTTTCTGGCCCCATTTTTCCTTCAAAATAATATAATTAAATATCTATACAAAGGGCTGAACTTGAAAAAATTAATAGATTTTTCTTTTCATTTTGTTTATAGCATATTTATGCTATATGAAAATGCATTCCAGGGCTTATATATTATTTAGAGGAATAACTACAGAGTCTTCCTCTTTTACATAATTGTATATTTAACAATAAAAAGAAAATCATGATGTCATAACGCCTGTGGTTTCTCTGCTGTTTTTTGATATCAATTAAAAAATAAACTAGATTTTCTAACTCCCCAGTTCCTTGGGGATTCATTTAAAAAGCAACTGAAATTTTTACCTTCATGCAAAAACACCGCATTGTTTAGAAGATGAATATTAAAATAATACAATTAGAATGAAAAGTGTTATCCTTTAGGGTTCTCTAGAGAAAGAGTAAGACAGACAGACACCTTGGGATGTAGCCGGGAACTTGTTATCTGCAAAACTAATTTGATATTAATGCATTCTGCTAATCAAGTTTATTTTCTGTATTGACTGAAGTTAACATTAATCCTTTAATTTGTAAATACTACAGTTCTAAAAATTACATTTTGAGTTGATTGCTGGTGGTTATGCTGCATCGTGTCACTGTAAGCTTACTGCTGAACAGATTATTTACACTCACTCCAGAAGATGAAATTATCCCCAAAATATATCTTTCTTGCAAAATTAGTAGAAATGCTGGTTGCTATTAAAGCAGATCAGCTGGTATCACAGCAGGGGTACTTGTGAAAAAATTACTTAATATCTCTTTGTTTACAGTCTTCACTGAAGTGAATGTAATTATTCAACTACCAATCAGCTACTGATGTTAACTATTTCTGTTTTAAAAGTTGGTTTTTGTTTAAGGAAAGGGAGGGTTTTATTCTTAAGCATTGAAGGATTTATAAATGAGGATATTTCAGGAAGTTGCATTTTTAACAAAACCTATGCCACACCAAAGGGTTTTTATTTTCCTAAGAATTTCATTTGCATATATATCTAGAAAAGGAGTCTAACGAAGAGGTCATATGCTGATTAAGCCCACAGGTGTCATTATACAAAGGAGATTTGATCAACCTGTATCTTCAGAAAAGGGTATCTTCATTGTGCAGAATTAAAAATTTGGGATATCTTAATGGGCCACAGATTCATAAGACAATGTGGGGACAGTTCATTTTGTGAGTACCTCAATTTCCCTTTTTAAGCAGCAATTAAACCTTGATGAGACTACTATTTAGTAAAACAGATTAGAACAAAGTCAGACAAAAATAGTGTCTAATCTATAAACTTTTATTATTGTTATAGAAAAAAATTACTCCAAATTGGGAATGGGCAAAATAGGTAAATATAATGTCCTTAGGCATACATGTCGTGCCTGTTGATTTCAAAAGGGAACCTTGCAAATATATATGACTAGAATTTGATTCTCAGTCTCTTCAGTTGGCTCAACAATTTAGTTTTTTAGTGATATTTATGTTTCACTATATCCTTCAAATAGCTCCCAGAATGAATGTATTTCATGTCTTGAATCATTAGACCAGTCTTAAAACTGCTTTCTCTTTCTTTACATAAATATTCCTATGTAGCTGGTTGGCTAACAAGATCACTTGGTCATCCAGGAAACCTCTAATCCAAGGCCTATTAATTTTTCTCAGCTTTAATATATGACTTTAAACTGGAAAAGAATCTTTTTAAAAATACATTGCTCCCCAAGCATCACTGAGGAGCAGAAGGTAACCAGATTGGCTATTATTTTGGGGTTTGGAAAAGCAGCTTAATGATATTCATATTAGAAATTATAAACCTGGAGAGTTATAACTTCTCTCTCCAGTACATTATTAGGCTGAATCTCAGCCCAATTCTTACTTTGGTGGAAGAACCTGTGATTATTTTCTTGTGTTTATTTGAGTTACCAGAATTCTTGAATTAAAAAAACTCCTAATTAGGGCAACTCACTATTATATAATAATTTTATAGTGATTTGTATTATTATTTGTTGGTGGTTAGAAGTGTTTACATTTTTGTTCTTACCAAATTCCTATATCCAGCACAATTTTCAACATGTAAGGGTGCTCAACAAATATTTGTTGGGCTGGTGAATGTCAGCTGCCTCTGAATCCTTTTCTGGCCATGCTCTTCTTATGCTCCTGCATAACTATGTGAGCTCCAGAGGTCACACTGTTGTGCCTTACTTTCTATCCTGAAAGATAGCATTTAAGGTCCAACCAAGAGAAAGGAAACTCTCTATGTCAGAGAGAATTGAGTATAAGGAATTGGTTACACAGGTGCCAGAGAAACTGAGAAGAAAAAAAGAAGGGGAGGCAACCCATATGTTAGCAGCAGCAAGAAGTTACACCCTGAGACTGGAGAACCAAAAAGAGGAAGTGAGCTTATCACAGCTCGGGCTCTGGGGGCACCTGATAGAACCTGAAACCACACAGAGGCCCTGTCTGATGCATGCAGACACGAAGGACGTGATGTGGTCATTGCCAGGGAGGTACTGGAGGCAAAGAAAGAAGGAAGAAATACTCTGGCTTCTTCTTTCCTTCTGCCCTCTATTCTCTCATTGGAAGACACAATAGAAAGCCCACTAACTTTGGAGGCTAGGTAAAACAGCCTGCACTACCTGCACACACCCCAAGAAGAGCAGAGAAGGGCAAGAAATAAATCTGAGAACAAACAAACCACAGTCTGGTCCCCTACCATAGGAAGATGCTTTAGAAATAATGCCAATTTTATGCTTTCTGTCTTCTACTGAAATGTCCCTCCCTGACAGTTACTGTACCTGTTAACTCCTACCCCAATTTGGCTTTACCAGTGACCCTTTGTAAACATTGTTTGAGCCTATTAAATCTCTTCATGGGGCCCCTGACAACTCAAGATCAAGCAGCTTGCCTACTCTGCTTGCCTGGCGTAGTACAGATGAATCTAGCCCAGTGGCCCTTGCTCCGAAGTTCATCCACGGGCCTTCCAGCCTGATCCCATGCCAGAAGCCGGGGGATGAGCCACACAAGTTCACTATAGAGAGAGCATTGTGATCTTGGTGACCCAGGGCTATGTCCAAGTTTTTAGTGATGTGAATAGGACAGCCTCTGTATCGCTGCAATTCTCAGCTTACACTTCTCAGTGACAGTGTTTTCCTTTGGCCATCATTGGTCCTTTACACTTACTTTATCATACCTCTGTAAGAGTTTAATTTACTGAGCCTAGGTGGCTCAGTCTGTTAAGCATCTGCCTTTGGCTCAGGTCATGATTCCAGTGTCCTAGGATTGAATCCTGCATCAGGCTCCTTGCTTAGTGGAGAGCCTGCTTCTCCCTCTGACTTTCCCCTCCCCCTTCATGCAGGTACTCTTTCTCTCTTACTCTCTTTTTCTCCAATAAATAAATAAAATCTTTTTTAAAAGTTTAATGTATTTAGTGAAATAAGGACAAGCTACAAATTAAGATTTTTTATTATTATTACTGTTCGTAAGATCTTTTACTAAGCATCTGCTTTGATCTCTATGACAACCTCATGATTTTAAGGCAGAGTTTCTTACCCTTGGCACTAATGACATTTTGGGCCGGACAGTTTTTTTGTGGGGGGCTCCCCTGTGCATTGAGGATGTTTAGTAGCATTCCTAGCCTCTACCTACTAGATGCCATTAGCAATCACCTCCCTCAAGTTGTAACAACCAAAAATGTCTCCAGATACTGCCACATGGACCCTGAGAGATGGAAGTCACCTCTAGTGGTTCCGGGAACGAGAGGGAAGGGAACAGGGAACCACTGTTTTAAGGCAGAACAGTTATTGTGAGCCCATTTTATAGATGAGAAAAATGAAAATCAGACATGTTAAGGGAATATGTCAGGTCTTATACATCAACTTATTTTTTCAGTTTTTATATGGAATGTAAGTCAGATACCAATGGGAAATTCTTGGGATGAAAATTTGCTGTTCTGGGGTAAAGTTAAAATTGGCAGCCAAAATGAAAGAAGAAAAGGTACTATGTACTACTTTGAAATTCATTTCGAGGCCCTAGAAACTGAGGTGAGAATCTTCATTTTGACAACTGAACGGTTGTGGTATTTCTCTTAACAGCTTTATGTTGTACAAAATTGAGTGTTAGGACTATCAAGACAGCCCTACAATTTGCTTAGCAGGGAAAATAGCAGCAGTGACTTTCCATCTGGCTTCGACTTAATGACTAAATTATTTTAATTTTTTCCTACATTTGAAACCTTTGGTTTTTTAAGATAAGAACACCTTAATTTCCCTATCACATCTGTCTGCTCACTAATGTGCATGTTTTCCTCTTTGTCAGCACTTGACTACCAGATGAAGTTTAGATAAATGGTCATCAGCTTACCTTACAGTTGTTTTATTACGGGGTCTGGATGGAAGAGTTATAGCAGATAGTCCCAGTGAAAAGAGCTGTACTCTCTGTGGTTCATTGAACCCATATGGATCAGAACAGCTGGAAGGATGGATTTGCTACCTGAGGCCAGCAATTGTGTTGCCAACTGTCACTCCCACTTGCTGACCCTCAGATAATGCATTGCAGTTGAGGGAATGTTGATCAGTCCTTTCCATTTTGTGACGGATGGTGTCGTATAAAACTGATGGTCTTACAAACCAGTGGTGAGTTTCCACATCTCACAGATGCGAGTGAGGCAGATAGTCAATAAATAATGCCATATTCTCAAGGAACATGCACTGCTCTCCACCATGTGGGCTACACTGTCCTGCCAGCAAGCAGCTGTGAAGGTAGCTTAGACCTGAAATGGAAAGTCTTCTTGAAAAAAAGGGTTTTGGCTGGTGATATTATTAGTAAATATGCTTTTTTCCAGACCTGTGGTTTAAAATTGCTTTACATGAGATATTTGACTCCTGGGTCACCTCCTGAAAGCATCTGCATTCCTAGAATGCTAATCTGTGGCAAGCAGAGCTATAGCAAAGCTTGAGAAAACAAAACTTTACTCATTTAGATTTACCCACTCAGGCTGGGGTGATGGGTGATAATTCATACAAGGTGATTCTCTTCAACTGTGTCAGGCCAGGTGAGCCATCTACAAAGAGTGGCTTGGAAAGACTGTCATGGTTGACACCACTCAAATTTTACATCATCCACATACCTCACCTGGCACTGAGTCTGTGCTCCGAGCAACCTCTTACAATTAGCATTTGGCTTTACACGTAGTTCTGTCTCAAAGTAGAGTATAGGGCAGACAAACCTAGTCATGACAGACATATTTTTCATTATGCAAAGTAGTAAATTGGCATCAAGTTGAAAGAATGAATAAAAATCAGTTAAGAAGCCTTTATATTCATAAAAAGTTTGGATGTAGTTCTTGTACTCGAGCTATGTTCATTTTGATAGGAAGAAGTGAGATGAAGCACCAGAGTAGTCTTAGGTTGTGGGCGGCTATTGTGGAACATGGTTCTCTAGTTGTTGTGTTGCGTCTTCTTTTTCCAAGCAGATGATGCTTCCTCTGACCAGGAGCCATTTTTCCTACAATTTTAAAAATACCTTATAATACATAGTACAGTGCTGGGACATGTTGACTTAAAATTTATCACTTGTTTTCTGGCTCCCCTAATACACTGAATGACTTAATTAAGGTAAAGAGGTATTTGTAAAAGTGGAGTATAGTCTAATAGGAGTACCGTGGCCTGCTAGGAAATGATGACTTGGCTGAGTTATAGCCTTATACATAGTGGGGCCACCTGTGCTAAATCCGCATTACCATGTCATGCATGATGCCTTTTTCCAAAGGAGCCTTTGTTATGAGTTCCAGTACATGTGTGTGACTTAAAGAGAAATAGTATAGGCTACTGCTGTATTGGATTTATATAAAGGAAGGAAAATTCTAAATATATCAGGAGAGAGGATAGATGAATATACTGCTAATACATTTATGATCCAAATTCCTATTGTGATACTTGGTTACTGCACTACTTGCTAAACACAAAGACTGGAACAGCAAAGAGCTCTGTAAAAAGGAGTTTTTGGAATAATTCTGTCTCCCATGCCAGCATGGATATTATGTAGCTTTAAACTACTGGGACAGAGAAGGCTGATTCATATAGGAAATTCTTTTTTTTTTTAAAGATATTTTATTTATTTATTTGACAGACAGAGAGATCACAAGTAGGCAGAGAAGCAGGCAGAGAGAGGAGGAAGCAGGCTCCCCGCTGAGCAGAGAGCCCAACGCGGGCCTCAATCACAGGACCCTGAGATCATTACCTGAGCTGAAGGCAGAGGCTTTAACCCACTGAGCCACCCAGGTGCCCATATAGAAAATTCTTTTTTTTTTTTTATTGTTACTAAATAACAAGTTTTATTATTTATAAAAAAACATGGCTGTTTTTTTTTATTGTTACTAAAATTTTTTTTCCCCAGTGTTCCAAGATTCATTCCCCATTCCCCACACCCAGTGCTCCACGCTTTAGGTGTCCCCGGTACCCACCACCAGGCTCTCCCATCCCTCCACCCCCCTCCCTCCAAGTCCCTCAGTTTGTTTCTGTGTCCAAAGTCTCTGTTGTTTCGTTTCCCTCCCTAGATTACCCTAGTTCCCATTTACTTTCCTT
>PITA01004190.1:0-127049 GCA_004023965.1 Spilogale gracilis
CTCTGCCACCACTGGGGGGGTCAATATCCATGGGGTGTGCTATTCCTCATCGTGGCCCCCATGGGGCTCTTGTTCTTCTGTCTTCCAGAAAGCCACATCTCTGTAGCACCCACCCTCATCACCGGAACCATAAAGAGTGGTGAAGGTCTGAGATGTTATCCTCCTTGTAGGCTCACCCTCTTTCCCGGAGGAAGACCCTAAACGCCTGGGTCAGAGACCAAGGACTTTGTTGCTCATGGCATGGCGGGCTGAGCGAGTGTCTCGTTTCCTCATGCCAAGTCCCACGGGGCCAAGTTGGAGGCAGGCTCTGGTGGCTGCTGGGCCCACAGTAGGTTGGTGTCACAGCTGAGGAACCCCGAGTTTAGGAAATGCCCATTTTCTAAGAGAGCTGCTAGCAAACAACCCTGCCCTGGAGAGAGCCCAGACCATTACCTGCCAGGGCCATCTGCTATGAAAACATCTTCAAAAATATGGTCTGGAACCAAAGCTATTCGGGAGACAAATAGAGACCGCCTAGAATCATGTCCCAACAGATCCAGTGGAAATGATACACACCTATGAGCTGAGCAGAGAGAGGCCACCTGCCTCCTTCAGTGCAAGCGCAGCGGGGAGTTACATCCTTTTCTCCCTTGGCTGAGCCCTGCCTGGGACTAGAGCAGTGAGAAGCCAGTCTGAGATACCCAGGGGAAGGCTGGTGGGGGGACCAGGTACCTGGAGTCCAAGAGAAGGAAGGAGGGCACAGAACGGCATCGAAGTGAGAAGGGCAGCCCGGGGAGCCCAGCTTGTGACTTAGGTGACTTGTTTGTGTCTATCCCCAAAGGAGCCCTACCCTTGAGACTTCCTTCCCTCCTTGATCCACCTGACTTCCCCGATCTTAGCAAAAGGGAAGACCCCAGAGGAATCCAGATCTCATCCAGCTGGTAGGAACCCCAGGGCTCCACAAATTACGCCCAGAGATTAAAGCCTTGGGCCCTGGTGTCAGAGCAGCCCAGGTTCAAAGCCTGCACTGCCGCAGACCCGGAGCACTGCCCCTCACCTCCCAAGTGCCTTGCTTTCCTTCTGTGTAAAATTAAAACAATAAAGGTACCTACTCATGAGAGATCTTGTAAAGATTAATCCACCAATCTACCGCAAGCACTAAGCTGCCATGAAGCAGCGGCACCGTGAATGATGACCGCTAGCTTCCCAATGATTGTTCTGGTGGGAAAACTAAAGACAGAGAGAGTAGGTGGAACAGCCAAGGTCCCTCAGCAAAGAGAACATACCAGCCCAGGTACCCCAACCTCCCTCCAGCTGGGGTGGCCCAATCCACCAACCCCACCTCCTTCCTTCACCTCTTGTCTCCCACCTCAGCAGCCTGGCGCCCTCCACCTTGGGCAGGGTGGGAGAGGGGGGGTCCATGCCTTGCCGAGGGGATTCCACACACTGTCCCTGGTTTGTAATGCTTATGACTTGCAGAACATTTCTTAATGCCCTTGAGCCTCAGTTTCCCCAACTATAAAATGGAAAAATCACAGAGTTGGTTTATGGGATCATGGCGAGGATTACCATATGCAGAGTACTTAGCCGGGTACCTGATGATAAGGACTCAATCAATCTCAGCTGTTCTTCAGACCGAATTTAGTATTATTATGCTAAATTAAGACGCCCAGATCTGGGGGCTTTGCAGATTCTGTGCTCCAAATGAGAGCGGGTGGGGGCTGCTGAGTAAGCGCTGATTAAGTGTTTCACACTCGCTTTTGTGAGAAAGGCCTGGAAGCCGAGTGAATGCACAGTGCCACAGTGAGGGAAGCGCACTGCGACCACCTGCGGGACTCAGCTCTCCGGGGTCCCTCTGCGGTCCATCACTGGACCACAATGTGTGCAGCCGTCTGATAGAGGTCCCCGCCAGGTTCTCTCATGCTCACAGTGACCCCATATGACCTGCAGGCAGGTGGGGACCGGTCCTCCTGTTTACAGATGTGGACAAAGGCTCTGGGCCACGGTGCCACAGGTCTGGAGCTGGAACCCGGCCAGCAGAGGGCCCAAGGTCCCACAGAGGCAGGGGCTACAGGGAGGCCAGAGCCCACTGGCTCTGCAGCATCTAGAGGGCCTCTGACCTACTGCTCACAGATCGGGCTAAGCGCGGGCTGGGGTCACGAGCTCGTTCTGGTTGGTCCAGCTTCTCCGGTTTGGGCATTGACAGGCCCTGTCCAGGGCACACTAGGATGGTTGGTCAGGCGCTGGTGACCAAGATGCACTGGCTTCAGAATGGGCCTTTTCCCTTCCAGAGCGCCCCTGAGTGCCCTCAGTGGAACCATTCTCCACTCCTGCTCTGCGCACAACCCTAGCTCCTCTGTTGCCTAGGAGACCTCCCCTGCACTAGAAAGACGGCTGGGTGTGGCCTAGTCAGCAGCGGGGAGGTTGAGGGAGGAAGGAGGTGAGAAGCTAGAGAGCTGTCTCTTCTGTTCCCTCTGCAGACTCCACTCTCCATGAGCTAGTGTCCCCCGATCGCCGCACCCCCATCTCTGCAGCTCTGTGCATCCTCGCCCTGCCTCTGCCCTCCTCCCTGCCTCCTGGCTGCTGGGGGAGAGCAAGGATGTGACCAGCCACCAGTGCCTGGGCTCCTTCGTGGGGGCACACACGGCACTTCCAGCAAGCTGATGGCCCCTGCGTTTCCTCTGCCACATCCTCCAGCGGCACGGTGCCCTTTGGCACCTGCCCCGGGCCCTCGCCAGCTGCCGGCATCACCTGGCCAGGGCCACATCCAGCTGTCGTGAGCCCAGGATTTGGCTGCCAGCATCCATAATGATTGGCAGGTCTCACTGGACATGGCCGGGTGCCGGGGGTCCGTGTGACTATGGCCATGGCTGGCTCCACGCCAGACAGCCAACTTCGAGGCCCCAAAGATGTGCCAGGACCAGTATAACTTCAACACAAACTTGGTGGCATCTCACTTCTATGGGCTGTCAGGCACCAGGGTGAGGGGGGCTGGATGGCTGACGGGGCAGATTAAGGGCTTACTACAGTGTCTGCCCCCCCCCCCAGTAGATGCTCAGAACAGTTGCTTTTAATTTGACCTTTTCATCACCCTGTAAGGATGCGCGGGGATGCCTAGCAGCGGGCATTCCGTGACTTCCCCTCCTCTCCAAGGTGGATAGATATGCAAATTACATCTCCGTCTTGTCCCTTGCCAAACCCTGCTGTTTTGGGGCTTTTTGCTTTTATCTTTGAACTTTGGTGATAAAAATTTCAAATATATACAAAAGCAAAAAGTATAATAAACCTTTGTGTATCCATAAACCATCTTTTTTTTTAAGATTTCATTTCTTTATTTGACAGAGAAACACAGCTAAAGAGGGAACATAAGCAGGGGGAGTGAGAGAGGGAGAAGCAGGTTTCCCACCCACCAAGCAGGAAGCCTGATGCAGGGCTCAATCCCGATCCCGGCAGTTCGGGATCATGACCTGAGCTGAAAGCAGACGCTTAACGACTGAGCCACCCAGGCCTTCCTATAAACCATCTTCAATAATTAACTTGCAGCTAATCTCCTTCATTTATACACTCTCTCCCCCCTTATACACACGCGCACACTCACATTCCATCCTCACTGGATTATATTAAGGAAAATTATAAATAGTTCAGCATGTATCTCTAAAACAGAAGATCTCTTTAAAGAAAGTAAATTTCTTTTTGAAGGGTAATATATATATATATATATATATATATATATATATATATATACTGAAAAATGCACAAAGAGCACAGGCAATATAACAAATATAAGAAATACACACCCTAACTCATGTAAGAACTTCCCAGACCGAGCAATAAAGCATCGTGAGCTCCCCAGACACCCCTCCATGTCGTCTCTCCATCCCTAACCCTTTACAAAAGACCACCATTCTGACCTCCGCCACCATAGATTAGTTTTCCCTATTTTGAACTTCATATACACGGAATCGTATAGTTTATATTCTGATGTGTCTGGTTTCCTTCGCTCAACATTTTACATGCAAGAGTCACCCTGAAAAGGGACGAGGAGCTTGCACTGAATGGAGGACACCAAGAGACGATCTCATGCAAGATGCAAAGGGTTTATTCGAGCATGCTTGGGCCCACAGCCTGACCCCCAAACCAGTCAGCGGCTGAGAGCCCCGAGCTATCCCGGGGGCGACCTTATATAGAACTACATTGTCCGTTACAGCAAAGCCCGCGCATCGACAGCCAATTAGTTTAAAACACCACAGCAGGGTCTGCAGGCAGGCAGCCAATCAGTTTACTACAAATCACATACTTTCACCAATCGTCTCTACAGGGGGATATATGTCCTAATTTGGGCTAGCAAGAGGTATGTGACAAGCTGCAGGCGCGCAGTCCTTGGGGCCTGGGTGGGGTTGGGCACCTGCCGGCCGGTTGCTGGGCTCAGATAACAGAATGTGGGTCTGCTCTTACATTCTGGAGGGTGGGGGCCTTTACAGCAGCCTTTCAACCCATCATTTCCTGTACTGCTTGTTGGCTATATTTTGTCGCTGTGTAGAACTCCACACCGTAAAGGTACCGCCATGCATTCACCCAGCCTATTATAAGTAGACCTTTGAGTGGTTTCCATTTGGGCTATTATAAATACCATTGCTATGACTATTCTTGTACACAGCTTTGGTTGGACAGAGAAATCATTTCTGGGGGGGGGGGTAATGTACCCAGGATCGGAATTGCCTGACTGTAGGATATGTGTATGTTAATCTTTAAAAGATACTACTAAATAGTTGTCTAAATGGTTTGACCATGGGTTGTCTGTCTTTTTCTTGTCTGTTTGTAGAAACTTATTTATTTTCTGGATTTTAATCCTTTGTTGGACCTGTCTATTAAAAATGATTTCTTCTGGAGCACCCAGGGGGTTCAGTCCATTGAGTGTCTGACTCTTGATTTCAGCTCAGGTCTTGATTTTAGGGTTGTAAAGTGAAGCCCTATGTTGGGTTCCATGCTGGGTTTGGAACCTACTTTAAAAAAAATAAATAAAAGGATTTCTCCTCCTCTGTGGTTTATCCTCTTTATTCTCTTCATATCTTTTCATGAACATAAAATTTTCACTTTCATAAACTCTAATTTATCCATTTTTCCTTTAGTAAGCCTTTTTAAAATCCTACTTAATAAATCTTTCCCTCACCAAGGTCTTAAAGATAATCTCTTATGTTATCTTTCAGAAACTTTACTACTTTTTTCATTTGATTCTACATACATCTAGAATTTATTTTTGCACAAGGTGCAGTAAATTTCAACATGCATGTTTTTCCTATACGGATATTTAAATTTCATATATCATTTATTGAAAAGAACATTCTTTCATTGTATTTCCGCGACACATTTCTCGGAAATCTGGTGATCATATATGTGTGCCTGTTTCTGGACCTTATTCTGCCCATTGGTCTATTTTTCTATATGTATGCCAATACCGTACTGATTCAATTACTATAGTTTTACAGTAAGACTTTATATTTGGTGGTAAAAGTTCTCCATTCCAGCTTTGTTCTTCCTCTATATATTCTTGACTATCCCTGGCCTTTTGCATTTCCATATAGATTTTAGAATTGGCCTATAAATTTCCATATTGAAACAGGATTCTGTAGAATTGCATTATATCTATAGATCAAACTGGGAAGCAATGACTCATCTACAATCTTCACCCTTCTAATTCATGAATATGGTATATCCCTTCATTACATTATTTACCTCAGTACTGTTTTGAAGACTTTTGTGTAATAAACATTCCTCATTAAACTTTTTCCTAGGAATTTGATGTATTATGATGTTATAACAAATTGAATCATTCTTTAAAATTTATTTGATAATCATTGCTGGTATACTGACTTGGAATCCAAGGACATTGCTAATTTATTGTTAATCCAATAGCTTATGATTAGATTCTTTTCAATTTTCAATGTACTCAATATGTCATCTTCATATTTACTTCTTTCCAATCATATGCCCTTATTTCCTTTTCTTGCTTATTGTACTAACTACAACCTTCAATATAACGCTGAATAAAATTGGTGAAAGGAAGCACCCATTTTCCAAGGAAAAGCTTTTACCATGTCATCATTAAGTATGATGTTAGCTGTAGTTCTCATCTATTTGTAGATTAAATAAGAGTTTTTACCATGAAAGCGCATTAAATTGAATAAGTGCTTTTTCATATACCTGAAAAGGGTCAACTATCCAGAATACATAAACAGCTTTTACAACTCAAGAATAAGAAAAATAACTTACTCTTTAAATAAGCAAAGTATTTGAATAGACATTTTTCCAAAGAAAGTACATACAATAACCAATAAGCACATGAAAAGATGTTCAACATCATCAGACCTTAGGAAAATGCAAATCCAAACCACAGCAAGAGGCCATTTTACGTGCAGTAGGATGGAATAATCAAAATGACAAGTGACTACAAATGTTCACTAGCTTGTAGAGAAGTTGGAACCTTCATACACTGTTGGTGGGAATGTAAAAAAGTGCAACTCCTTTTGAAAATGGTTTGGCCACTCCTCAAAAAGTTAAACCTAGCGTTACCACATGGCCCAGCAGTTCCATATCCAAGGAAAAGAAAATGTAGATCCACATAAAAACTTGTACATGAGTGTTGATAGCTCCATTGTTCATAACAGTCAAAAAGTGAAAACAATCCATCAACTGAGTAATAAACAAAATGTGGTATAACTATACAGTGGAATATTATTTAGACATAAAAAGAATAAAGTACTAATAAGTGCTACAACATGGACAAACTTTGAAAGCGGTATGCTAATTGAATGTCCCAAGACACACAAGAACACACTTACTTGTCATAGGATTCCATTTGCATGAAATTTCCAGAATAGGCAAATCCATAGACAGGGAAAGTGGATTGGTTGTTGCGAGGGACTGGGGGAGGAGAGAATGAAGAGTGACTCCTATTGGATATGAGGTTTCTTTTTGGGGTAATGAAAATGTTCTGACACTAGCTAGTGGTGATGGTTGTACAAAACAGTGCATGTACTTACGGTACTAAATGTTACACTTTAAAAAAGTGACTTTTATGGTTTGTATATCTTAATTTAAAAAAAGTTAAAACAGTTTTACAGCTGGTATGTAGAGTTAAATTGACTTATAGTCCAAATTATTTGTAAAAATCTCTCAGGTAAGCATAACATTGGAGATAATGACCCAGAATAAATCAGTTGATTTCTATATAAAGACAATATTTTACACAACAACAACAAAAAAAGGAAAAACATTTTTTTCTAGGTTTGGGATTATTCAGACATTTTATTTCTTTCCATGTAAATTTTGGTAAGCTATTGCTTTAAGGAAATGTATTGATTTTATTTAAATTGCCAAATTTATTGGCATAAAATTATTCACAACATCTTATGATTTTTTTTTTTAAAGATTTTGTTTATTTGACAGAGAGAAACACAGCCAGAGGGGGAACACAAGCAGGGGGAGTGAGAGAGGGAGAAGGAGTGAGAGAGGGAGAAGCAGGCCTCCCACCGAGCAGGGATCCCGATGTGGGACTCGATCCCAGGTCTCCGGGATCATGACCTGAGCCGAAGGCAGTTGCTTAACCAACCGAGCCACCCAGGTGCCCCTCTTATGATCTTTTTAATGTATGTAGGCTCTGTACTGATAGCGCTTTTTCATTCCTGTTGTTGTTGATTTGTGCCTTTTCCCTCTCTTTGTCTATATCAGCCTTGCTAAGGGTTCATAAATTTTACTTGTCATTAAAAACCAAGTTATGGCTATTGCTTTTCTTTATTGTATATTTGGTTTCTGTTTCGTTAATTTCTTCTCTTCATTATTTCCTTCCCACACTGTTTGGATTTAATCTGTTGTCCTTTTTAACACATGAAAATGGTTATTTTGATTACTGATAGT
The DNA here is from genome assembly GCA_004023965.1 of Spilogale gracilis. NCBI lineage: Eukaryota > Metazoa > Chordata > Mammalia > Carnivora > Mephitidae > Spilogale > Spilogale gracilis. The sequence goes on from PITA01004190.1 coordinate 7,894, forward strand.
AAATCGTTCTCTCTTTTTTTGATATATGCATTTATGACTATAAATGTTCCTCTAGCATGATGTTAGTTGCATCCCTCATATTTTGGTATGTCCTGTTTTTATGATCATCCAGTTGAAAGTATTTTTCAATTTATTCCTTGACTTAGGGTTATTTTGAAAGAATTTCATTCCCAAACATTTGGGGATTTTCTTTTGTTTTTTGTTCATAGAATTGATTCTAGTTTAATCCACTGAGTCATAGAATACTGTCTGTAAAATTTCAACCTTTTGAAGTTGAATTCATTTTCTAGACTTATTTTATGGCCCATTATATGGCCAAATTAGAGAAATACTTAATGTGCACTGGAAAAGAAGATGTATTTCTTTAGCACATGGATGCAGTGCTCTATATGCATCAACAGGGCCAAGCTTATCAATCATGCTGTTCAAATCTTCTATATCAATACCAATTTTATTGTCATCTACTTAGTTACAGAGAGAGGGAGGGTAAAGTGTTTCACGGTGATTGTGTATCTATTCTGTCCCACTGCTTGAGTTTTCTTTAGGTTCTCTTTTACATGGAGGTTGGATCCTCTCTGTCTTCCATATCTATCACTTTCTCCCATAGCTTTTCTTTTTCACTCCCCAGTTTATTTTTAATGCTTTTTAATTGCCCTCCTTTTCATCTATTTTGTCTTATGATATTTGTGTTATTGTTCACTCTTGTATTCACTCTAATTTTTTTTCATGTCTGAAATGGTTTTTCTTTTTAGAAAAAAAAATGACAAGTTAAGAAAGACATTCTTAACTCTATGTGAGCTCTTTTCAAGTTTGTCCAATCATCTCATTTATGAATTTTTATGATCCTGAGTTAAGCTTTGATTTCATAGTTTCCATCATTAAAAAAAATTCTTTTAGCTCATTTTGAAATATTAAAATTTTCATTTGTATTGTCAGCAAGCCTTTCTAGGGACCTTCATGGTCCAATGGCCCATTATTATGCTTATTAGCCTCTTTTCTTATAAGAACTCTGAATGCAGCTGGGTTCCTTCTCAGCAATCCTATTCTCTTGCCCATATTTAACTGAGATAGGCTTCCCTGTTCTAAGTGGGCAGAATGGGAGAGGATTTCTTGGCCAAGTTTCATGACTCTAGGGCTCCACCTTCTGTTGTACTGAAAAATGTCTTTGAAACTGGCTTCAGAGGCCTTTGACAACCCCTGTTACTCTCCCTTACTGTGTGTGTGTGTCATTGTGCATGCAGGTGTTCACAGAAACCTGCTTTATGTGGATCTTCTCCCTACCTGCCTCTCACTGTCCTGTTGTCTACTTCCAGCCATCTCCCCTCAGCGTCCTAGAAGAGATATTTGGCTGATGAATTTCAACATTTCATGGGGAGATGGCATGTGCTCTTGGGAGGATTAATTTACATCATGATTGTAAAGCACTCCCCAAGGTGTCTGGCAGATAGTATGAGACATAGGATATTTCTAATAGCTATAATTATTAATTCCTACTCCCTTGAACCGTACATACTAGTCCTAGCCCTAAACACACCTCCCCCTAAACACTCTCTCTTTCTTGCCTCCATGCCTTCTGCTCCTGCTCTTCCTTTCCCTGAAAACCTTTTGCACAATCTCTTTCACCTGCCAATCCTTCAAGAGCATCCTGTTCTGGTTATATGAGTGGGTTAACTGGACCAGCCACCACTCTGGACCACCGTAGCTCCTCATTTCTAAGCCACACATCCCAAACTTCATCTAAGATGTTATGCCAATGCCCTAACTTTCATTTAGATTTTTCATTCTATGCCAAGCCCTTTACATATGTTACCTCTTAGTCTCCAGAGCAAAACTCTGATTATAGGCATAATTGGGTAGACAAATTATTGTCCTTTTTTTTTTTTTTACATATATGGACACAGGGGTTGAAAGAGATTAGATACTTCTCCCAAGGTTGTTCGCTGTGCTGAAACAGGTGTTTTGACAGGTGGTCTGGCTCCCAAGACAATAAGCTTGATCATGGTGCCACAACTCTCTGGACTGTCGTCTCTGTTAGGATGGAATCCTAGCTTATATGCTTTTGTTACTCTCTCTGCAATCATCAGTTCCTAGCAGCACCCAGCACACAGTAGGTGTTCAGCAAAGACTTCAGGTTGACCTATAGCAGTTGAATGTGCAGTACGTTGTGCTGCTTAAATTCACAGGGCTGTGAGGTTTTAGGAAGAAACTTTTCTAGCTGAAAGGCGAATGGAAAAGTCTCAGACCCTGCTCAGTTTCTTCCAAAGAGTCATTAGTCAGACTCTTACTCACGATTTCTCTTTTTCTTCTTTCCATTCAGGTTTGAGCTCAGTGAGATATTTATGTTTTCACAAACGCTTGGCCACTAATAACTCATCGCAAAACTCCCAGACATGGCCAGGCACAGCCCTGAGAACAATCACAAAAATCACACCAACTTTCTGGGCTCTGTTATCTGAGTCACCACTCTCACAGAGAAAACCCAGACCTACTGTTCTTTTAATAGAAATATCAGAAAATTGAAGGCTCACTGATGAGTTAGAAATCCAATTTTTCCAGACATTGGAATTTCACTTGGATGTGGATTTACTAGGCAGCTGTATGTGAGCTGGGCTCCTGAGAAAGCACCAGCCTTGAGCCAGAAAACCAGGCTCTGGTCCCTGCTCTGCCACTTGTTAGCTGTGTAATGTTGGGCAAGTACCCCTTCTTGCTGGTTCTCTGTTTTTTTCATTTAAAAAATAATTAGGGGTAACAACATTCTGCTCATGTCACAACAATGTTAGGCATAGACAAAATAATGTATGTGAAGGTCTTTTAACTTGGGAAGTCTGTGCCATACAAAATCGAGAGGGTAAGTCATGGGAACCAATTGGGAAGGCTGGGTTGCCATTTTTCAGCAGCCGTGATGGGGCCATTGAAGCAGATGGCTGAGCCAAGAGGGCAGCCTGGTAAAAGGGAAGAATGGGACAGAAAATGAAAAGGAGATGAAGGCTATGTCATCTGAAAGAGAGATGCAGAATGGACAGAGAGGAGGAGCCTGATGTCTTTCCAGTTTCTACAAGTACCAGCATTCTGGGAGATTCCCACAGTAGGCTCCCCTTATAGCAACCTTGTTATTTTCACTGATTAAAAAAAAAGCAAGAGAGAGTGCTTGGGTGGCTCAGTTGTTAAACGTTTGCCCTCGGCTCAGGTCATGATCCTGGAGTCCCGAGATCGAGCCCTGCCTCGGACTCCCTGCTTGGCGGGAAGCCTGCTTCTCCCTCTCTCACTCCCCCTGCTTGTGTTCCCTCTCTAGCTGTGCTTTTTTCTGTCAAATAAATAAATAAAATATTTAAAATAAAATAAAAATAAAAAAGCAAAAGATTCGACTTCTACTACTCATTTCCATGATATGTACATTAGCAATCTAAAGTCTTGTTTTATTAGTCTTATTATTATTAGAGATACTATTAGAGATTATTATTGCTATTACTCTTATTAATAGAGATTAATGTAGTTGGGATAAACTGCAAACCAAGAGTATTACCAATGCCCTCTTAGTGCCATGTAAGTTGGGTCAATCTCACATAAAAATGTTGTCGGGGGTGACTGTACAGTCGATTAAGTGACCAACCCTTGATTTCGACTCAGGTATTGATTTCAAGATTATGAGTTGGAGCCCACCATGCATCTCCACGCTCAGTGGGGAGTCTGCTTGAGATTCTCTCCCTCTGTCCTTTTCCCCATCTAAATAAAAATGAAATAAAATAAAATAAAATAGATTGATGTGCATTCTCTTTCACTCGCTCTCTCTCAAATAAAAATAAATCTTTTTTAAAAAATGTTGTCAGTATGTAACCACCACAAACCTGATCATAGCCGTCATCCACCATGGCTTTAGACTTCTTTGTTAAAACAGGAAAAAATTTCCCTTTCATCTAATGGTATGTGAATTTATTGGTGGTTGCTATACTTATCAGTCTTTTGAATCTTTTGGAATGAAATAGAATAGAATAGATTAGTCTAGCACATAGTAGGCAATGAATAAACATTTATTTCACTCAATGTTACTGAATGAAATATTTAGTGAATAAATAATATTTGTGAGATCAAATATTATAGAATAATTCTTCTTAAAATCTACCCTGCTGCAAAAACACCTAGAAAGGCTGAGTTAAATACAATGATGTGTATCAGAAAGCATAGATGAAATTGAAAATAAGTGAGAAATATCCCAAGGAGTCAAAAACTGAAGAAGTAAAATATGGAGAGAAAAGCAGGCTGCCCAGCCATACGCCAATCCAGGGAAACCAGATCCTGGGTTCTGAAGACCACAGAAGGAAAAGGCAATAATGTCTTGGGGAAGGGGGAGGGCAATGGAAGCTGAGATCATCCCACATAAAACTTAAATAAATTCTCCAAGGGCTAATGTCAGTGAAAGCCTAGACTAGAAAAAAGATCTATTTACTAGGAAAAGGAATCAAGAAAGACATTCGTTTGTGTCAGTCTCAAATGTGAGTAGGACAGAGTCTCTCCTAAAACCTAATAACCACAGACCTCCCTTCCCTACATCTGTGGCTCAAATTTACACTGCTGGTATAGGGCACACTATGCCAAGCCAACAAATAAACATAAATAGGTGAGTGGGTAAAGCTGGGAGGTGCCTCACAAAAGCAAGTCCAAACCTGCTTTAAAAGAATATTCTTAGCCCAGGCTTTGCAGGATTCCCACAGATAAAGCGCAGCCAAGCATGAGCACACTCATGTGCTTATGTCTACACTCCAGGCTAAACACCCAGGGATAGAAGCCCCCAAAAGGGCGGATTCCGCTGATACACCAAGATAAAGAATCAGATGCATCAAAGACTTCAGATACTGGCATGCCTAGATGTAAAAGTTTAAATAAGTATGTTTGAATGTTTTAAAACTTTTTAAAGAATATAATCATGACACATAATCACAGAATTCAGAACAGAATGAAAACATAATCACATTTGGAACTGAGTGAAATAGAGGTCGTTTAAATAAAAAATAAATCACTGAAAGTCTAAATTAACTGAAGAAAAATCTAGAAGACCACATATTCTGTAGGTAAGATGGAGGGAAAACCAACTCACTCATGAATTGCTGATAGAGTGAAAACTGAATGCCAACCCTATGGAGATTGTTTGTTGTGTGTGTGTATATAGAAAGACACACTTCTATATGCATGTATATATGTAAATTGTGTAGGTGTGTGTATATATGTGTATATATGTGTATATATATCTATTTTATGTAGTCTCTGAACCCAGCATGAAACTTAACATAGGACTTGAACTCATGACCCCGAGATCAACACCTGAGCTGAGATCAAGAGTCAGACGCTTAACCAACTGAGCCACCTAAGTGCCCCTGTGTGTATGTCTTATGCACAACAAAACTGAATACTCATAATGTTCTGATCCAGCAAATGAGTTATGTATGGGTCATACTCATGGCTCAACTCAAAGGGTCATCAATAGGAGGCTGATCACATATATTAGGTTTCATCTAAATAAAATACTAGACTGATGAATCATAAAGACCTGCACCCCTGAAACAAACGATACATTATATGTTAATAATAATAATAAAAGAAATACTATGCAACCATTTAAAAAAATAAAAGAATGCAGAAACTCCCTAATATTGATAAGGAAAAATCTCCAAAGTATACCATATTAAAACAAAATAAAGCACAAAGCAAGATGTATAACATGCTTCTTTTTACGTGAGGAAGGAAGGAAGAAAATAAGAAAATATTTTTACGAGTATTTACTTATATTTGCATGGAGGGGAATACCTCTGAGAAGACTCCAAAGAAACTCAGAAAGAAAAAGGAAAAAATGGCACCAATGGAAGTAGGTTGGAAGGAGGTGTAAGGTTATTCACTGAATATGTTTTTACATTGTTTGGATGTTTGCTTCTTGTTTAACGCATAAGCTAATCTAAAAACTCAATGGATGGATTAAATCGCAGATTAGACACAGAGAAAATCAGCAGTAGGGAACTGGAAGAAAGAAGTGGAAAAAAAAAAAAAAAGGGACGCCTGGGTGGCTCAGTTGGTTGGGCGACTGCCTTCAGCTCCGGTCTTGATCCTGGAGACCCGGGATCGAGCCCCACATCGGGCTGCCTGCTCAGCGGGAAGCCTGCTTCTCCCTCTCTCACTCCCCCTGCTTGTGTTCCCTCTCTGCCTGTGTTTCTCTCTGTCAAATAAATAAAATCTTTAAAAAAAAAAAAAAAAGAAGTGGAGAAAAACCAACGAGCACACCATACAGACACACCGAAAGTAAGAAACAAGAAAAAGAGCCTAACAGACAAGGAGGACAGAGGGAGGGGTCTTGTTGCATTTCTGCCAGGCATTCCACAAGGCAAAACTAGAGAGAGCTGGGGAGATGGGATATGCATCTAGAAAGATGCTTTCCAGAATGAGGAAAGATGTGAATCCTCAGATTCAGGAAGAACAAACCCCAAAGAGGATAAATTAAAAAGAAAGTCATCTAGATACATACTTTGTAGTAAGCTTTCAAAAAATCAAAAATGAAAAGATCTTAGAAATAGTCCTTCTTCCCCCAAATAGATGGATTCTCTACACAGAATAACAGATAAACAACAACAATGATGAAAGCCACGAACAGCAAATGACCTCAAAGTGACAAGAGGCGTCAACCATCAGGGACTTCAAAGTGTCAACTCGCTAAAATTATGATCCAAAACCGAGGGTGAAATGAAAACATTTCAAGCAAACAGAAACTGATAGCGGGTACTGCTAGAGACACTTCTAGTAGGTAGTAATTTAAGAGAGAGAGAAAAAAAAAAAAACGATCCAAGGAAGCTCGAAGATGAAAGACTAAGGAGCAAAGAAATTGACAGACATGTGAATAAATATAAACAAATGTTGACGATATCCAGTAATAGCACAAATGACTAATTCATGTAAGAAAAGGAAGAGCGAACAAAAATCCTGGACAATAATACCCCTGAGAATGAGAAAGGGTGATTTTAGGTAACAACATTCTAAGGTCATGAAATCCCTAGAAAGGAGAACAACAAGAAACTTTCAACTTTTCTAAGAATGCATGTCAGCGTTTTTGTGGGCAACCACTGAAGAATCAGAAAGGCTCAAGGAGTCAACCGGCAAAGAGAAAGAATGTGACTTTTTAGAAGTTCTGTCAATCTAAAAGAAGGCAGGAGAAGGGGTGTTTGGGTGGCTCAGTCGTTAAGCGTCTGCCTTCGGCTCAGGTCATGATCTTGGGGTCCTGGGATTGAGTCCCGCATCAGGCTCCCTGCTCAGGGGGGGAGCCTGCTTTTCTCTCTCCCTCTGCCACTCCCCCTGCTTGTGCATTCTCTCTCTCAAATAAGTAGATAAAATCGTAGAAGAAAAAGGCAGGAAAAGAAGGGATAAAGCATGGGAAGCAGGACATTGATCAAACACATCCTAGTAGAAATCAACTCTCACAGAACAGTAAATGGAAGTGGACCTAATTCAGGAACACACTGTCAGCTACCCAGATTGGGTGACATCACAAAATTCAATGAACTGTGTTTTAACAGGGAACCACCTGAGACATAAAAACAAAGGGAATTTAAAAGGAAGATGGAAGATCTCCCTGGGAGGACTGATCGAAAGAAAGTTGGTCCACTGACAATGGTCAAGATGATAAATTTCAAGTTATGTGTATTTTACCACAATCAAAAATAATTATATTAAAAAAGGGAATTGGAATAGTTCTATTAATATCAGACTAAATTGGTATTTGGGGGGAGAAGTATCATTGGGCATGGTTTAAAGAATTTAATTCATCAGAAAGGGTGAATACTAAACCTGTCTAATAAAATAGCCTCCAACATATAAAGCCAAAATTGACAGAACTCTCGTTGCAGGAGAAAATCTATAGATCTTAAACAATCTGCCTTCACAGTGTGAGATTGTAATATGATTTCCTTAGTAATTAACATATCAAGAGACCATAAGTTTGAACATAGTACCCTGCATCCAAAAAAATCAGCCAATAGATATTCTTCTCACGTACACAGGAACATTTACAAAAACATTTAGTAAACCACAGAGAAAATTTCAACCAGCATCACAGAATGGTTTTCATCCAGATGTGTCCTGCTACGGTGTGACTATATGAGAAATCACTAGCCAAGTGATAGTATTTAAAGCCCCATTTTCTTGAAAATGTAAAAAGCATACTTTTAAATAACTCACAGGTTAAAGAAAAAAATCATCAGGATGTTTGGAAAATGTTAAGAAACCACCCACGGTAATGAAGAAAGACTTCCTACCAAAACTACAGAGAGGCAGTTTTAAAAGATTTTTAGGGCAATGTAGAACCTTAAGTGTTTAAATTAAAAAGGAAGAAAATGAAAATTAACGAGCTAAGGGCTTAACTTAAGAAGTTAGTAAGGGGTGCCTGGGTGGCTCTTGGTTTTGGTTTAGGTCATGATCTCACGGTCTTGGGATTGAGCCCTATGTGAGGCTCCGTGCTCAGCATGGAGTCCGCTTTAGATTCTCTGCTCCCTCTGCCCCTTCTCCTACTCACGCTCTCTTTCTAAAATAAAAAAATAAAATCTTTTTTAAAAGAAAGTTATTAAAAGTACAATAGAAGGAACTGAAAGAATACAGGAAAAAGTAAGGAAATGAGAAGGTTAAAAAATGAAATTGATCAAATAGGAAATAATGATTCAATCGAAAGGATCAATAAAGCCAAGAGCAGGTTCTTTGAAAAAAAAAATAGAAAAATCTTTAGCAAGACTGATCTAAAAAAAGAGAGAAACAGTGATAAAAAAAAAAACCTGTGATCAAAAAGAGGGCATCATTAACAGATTCAGAAAGATATTTTTTCTAAGAGCGAGAGAGAGAGAGTGACTACTATAAATAACTTCATGGCCACAACAATGAAATTTTAGACAGATTGGAAATTTTCTTTTTTTTTTTTTTTTCAGATTGGAAATTTTCCTAGAAAAATGTAACTTGCCAAAACTGATACCAGAAAAAAAGCCAGAAAATCCGAATCGAGCCATCGCTGCTGAAGATGTGGGCTCAGAGTTAAAAATCTGAGTATAAAAACTGGGTGCCAGTGTTCCACCGAATGGAAAAAGAGGCAAGACTCCCTGGGTCTTTCCATGAAGAGCCCCAGAGGAAGAGGGAACCAAGAATAATCACAGGATGAAGGTACAGTTACACCTACTGTAACTACATTAGGTATTTTCAAAATAGGCACAATAATTGCCATCTATACTCCTTTTTTGTCAAAGGACCTCTCTGATTACAATCTGTGTGTGTAGCACATAGAGTTTATGTAAGTAGATGAAATCAAAACCAACAGTTTCTTCATGCATTCTGTGTAGAGTATCTATGGAGCTTTTCTGTCAAGAGCAAATATTTAGTAACCTTAGGAAAATAAACATCAAAACCATATCCACATGCAAAAGAATGAAGTTGGACCCCTTTCCAAACACAAAAATAAACTCCAGGCAGATCGTATATACCTAAATGTAAGAGGTAGAACTATGGGACTCTTAAAGAAAGTATACGGGTAAATCTTCATGATCTTGGGTTAGGCAAGGACATCTCAGGTACGACATTAAAAATATAAGCAGCAAAATGACAAAGATACTTTGGACTACAGTAAAGTTAAACAAAAAAATTGTGCTTAAAGGACACTCTTAAGGAGTGAAAAGATAACCCAGAATAGGAGAAAATGTTTGCAAATCATCTATCTGAAAAGTGTCTTGAATCCAAAATATTTAAATAACTATTATAAATCAACAAAAAAAGACAACCCAATTCAAAAATTGGCGAAGGACTTGAATAGGCATTTCTCCAAAGAAATATACAAACGACCTATAAGCAAATAAGACGACGCTCACCATTGTTAGCCATTGGGGAAATCCAAATTAAAACCACCCTGAGATACCACTGCACATCCACAAGAATGGCTGTAATTAAAAAGTCCAATAGAAACAATGATGTGGAGAAATTAGAACCCTCCTACACCACTGGTGGGAAAGTAAAATGGTGCTGCCACACAGGGAAACAGTTCCTGAAAAATTAAATGTACAGTTACCCCATGACCCAGTAATTCCACGATTAGGTATATATGCAAGAGAAATGAAAACCCCGGTCCACACAAAAACCTGTACACAACTGTTCATAGCAGCATTATTCCTAAGAGCCCCAAAGTGGAAACAACTCAAATGGCCACAATTAATGAATAAATAAAATGTGGTGACTCCATACAAGGGACTACTCTCCAGCCAGGAAAACGAACGAAGGAGTGATACATGGAACAACTTGGATAAACCTTGAACATTTGATGTTACATGAAATAAACCAGACGCAAAGGTCACATCTTCCAAGAGTCCATTAATATGAAATGTCCTACACTTTCTGTACTCCATCCACAGAGACAGAAAGTAGATCAGTGTCTAGCAAAAAGAGCAGTGACAACTGATGGATGTGGGGGGTTTTTTCAGAGTGATGAATATGTTTGAAAATTGATCATGGTGGTAGGTGCGCGATTCTGCGAATATACTAAAAACCACTGAATTGTATACTCTAGTATTTTTTAGAGAGAGTGAGCAAGAGAGAGACTACAAGCAGGGGGAGAGACAGAGGAAGAAGTAGACTCCCCATTGAGCAGGGGGCCCGATGCGGGGCTCGATCCCAGGATGCTGGGCCAAAAGCAGGTGCTTAACCGACTGAACCTGAATTGTACACTTTAAATGTGTGAATTGTATGTGAGTTCTATTCCAACGAAGTGACTGATCATAAACCATATGGAGGGTATCTGACAATTGAACACAGTGTGAAAGCATGTCTCAGATGAAAAGGTGCGCGTAAATCTCTTCTGAGATGCTGAATATCACCTGGAGAGAACAGCTGTCACCAGGCACAGGTGTCAGAAAAGGTCATCATAGACCTCGCTCTTTAACGGGCTGCCCCCCACCAGGATCCCTTGGACAGTAGCGACTGCACACGGCGCTCAGAAAGTGTCAAATACACATTTCATCAAGAATCCAAGGATTGTTAGAAGTAAGCAGTGCGAGCAAACTAACCTGGAAATGGGTTCAAACTCAACAAGTTTCCCACAAAGCTGGTTCTACAGCCTGTTCCCTCTCCCTCAACCTGAGCTGTCTCTCCCTCCAGAACTAAACTCACAGCCTCAGCCGCCTGACCTCTTTTTTCCCTTGAGTTATTTAGAGGTGATTTTTGTTTTTAAAGGTGACAGCAGCAGACTAGATTCTAAGTATGTTTTATGTTGCTGAAAGAAACATGGCATGTCCTGTCCCACTTCTTAAACGCAGAGGTGTAATTTTATTCATGTGATGGTATCAACACTATTTGACACGCAGGGTGTTTTCCTCCCTGTTTAAGTTGAATCTCATTTTGAAAATCTGATTTTGAAATGGGTTGACCTAGTTTAATCAGGTTACCTTTTACTTTTGTAAAAATGACACAAATTTTTCTGAATGCCGCTCCAGAAATACTAATGCACACAGAGCACTTACCCTGTAACAGTTTCTGGAAAGTTCCAAAGATCTTAATATATGTCTTCACGCTACCATGCAAACAGCCCCCCAACTCCTGTTTATGCCCATGTGACAAAACTAGGCACAGAGAGACAGAAGGGGGTCAGGAGACCGCAATTTCTGGAAGGGGGGCACCGCGAGGAGGAGACTGCATCCGGGTTCCCAGAAGGCAGCATAAGCTCCTGTTCCCGTAAGAGCAAGGCCCTCACGGGGAGACAGAGACTCAAGGGATGAGCTACCCCATGGTGTCACACGTGGTCTGGGGCCTGTGGCTACTTGTTCCCGTCACGTACACCAGTTGGAGTGTGAACTCTTGAAAACAGCCCTCCACTTACCCAAATGTCCTCACCTCAAACCAGTGTGATTTTGACCCCCAGAAGTTGCCCTGTGAGTCACTCAACCCATGGAAACCTCACCCCATCCTGACCTCAGGTAAAACAAAGGATGAAGACCCTGGGCCTCTGGTCACACCCACATCTCTCTCCCCATTTGTTCACCCCTCACTCTGGGCCTGCAACCTCAGGCCAGGGCGAGGGAGGGGTGGGGGACCAGTGTGGCCGCTGGTTCTCCTCACAAAAGGAGGAACAGGTAACTGGGTCCTGGGGTATGTTGTTGGGGTTCTAGAGCCTGGACCAGGCCGGGAAGCAGGTATGGGTAGGAAGAGGGCCAGGAGGGTAATTCCTCCCCCCTACCGGGGGAGGGGGGAAATGGTTACCTAAGTTCACATGTGCTGAGAACCAGACAGTATTCTAAGGAGCTCACACATAGTGACTCTGCCGTTCTTCATAACCTGCAGGGTCTATACTATTATTATCTCCCTTTTCAGCTGAGGAAACTGAGGCCTAGAGAGGCTAGAGAAGCTTGCCAGGTCACACAGCCAGAGCCTAACCGAGCTGGCCCAAGCCTCAGTCCCTGTGCTGAGCGCCTATGCTATGCCCCCTCTTAGGTCTCACGCACATGATGCTCTAGGCCAGACGCAGGGGGAGTGCCCTTACCGGCCCGCTCCTTAACCCCAGAGTTGTATCCCAAAGTCCCCAGGCCCTTGTGTGCTCTCCAACCAAGCCTCACCTGCCAGCCCCGGCCCCCGGGCCTCAGGCAGCTCTGCTTGTGGGATGAGACTCTGGCCCTTACAGTTTTGCTTCCTGGAGGGCTGTCAGAAGGGCCGGATGAGGAGGTGAGGACAGGATGGGTGCCGGTGGGAGGGGGAGAGTGGAGGGGACCCATGACCACAGCTGGAGGGGCGGGGCAGGAAGCAGAAGTGATGTGAGCGGTGGCCGGGGTGATGAGCTGTGTGGTGAGCCTGCCGGGGGCTGACGCCACCATTTCGGGAGTGTCTCCTGCGGAGAGAATGTCTGTGTAGAGCGTCTCTTCGCACGACTCCAGGTAGGGAGGAAGGCGGGCGTCAGGGAGGCAGTGAGTCCCTGGGTGGGGACAGAGAGGCCCGGGAGTGGGGCTGCTCCGTCCCAGGCAGAGCCTAATGGAGCAGGAAGTGCTGGGCCCCATGAAACGGCTCTGTCACTGACTCTCTGCGTGGCCTCATGCCTACTCTGGGCCTCGGTGTCCTCACAGAGAAAGGGGAAACATTATAGGGCATGGTCTATAAGGTCCCTTCAGATGCTGATGGGGAAAGCCTTTAAGAAAGTTGGAATCAGGCTCCCCGGGAGCTCACGTCATGAGGACCAGGATGGAGATCGAGCTATGTGGATTAACGTTACCAACCGTGCTGGCCTCCCGAGGGGGATGACCCAAGGTCTTTCTCTTATTTATGTTCCCCGGGCCTGCCTGTCACCTGGAGCCCAGCACCCAGTCACTCCTTCAGGTGAGGCGCAGAAGGCCCTGGCTAGAAGGCAGATGTCCCCACTCGTCACAGCACCATGTGTCTCAGAGAAGCTGCGGTCTCTGGCAGGTGCTGGAAGGGACAGGCCTCCAAGGAGTCCAGTTCAGATAGGGATAGAGTGTGGAGGCTCCAGATTCTAAACAGAGCCCTGTTTTAAAGCCACCTCAAAATAGGGAAGAAATTTCTAGCCCGTGGTTGCCCAACAGTAGGCAACAGGTAGCTCACAGCCCTGCCAGAATTCTGCAGAGCAGAGCGCGGCAGAGGATGGCAGAGGAGGTGTGGGCATCGGGAGGTGTGGAGAGGGGATCTAAAGCCCACCCTACATGGGGTGCAAGGGAAGGGGCATGGGCTCAGCTGAGAGTCTGGAACGTGGGCTGCTGTTCTCCCATGAGGCTCAGAGAGCGGGTCCCAACGGGAAGGTGGGGAGAATAAGGGCAATGCTGTATCTCTACCCCAGTTCTGTTAAGGGTAGACGTGGTAGATGGGCAGACAGACAGAGAACAAGAAAGGTGGGTTGGGAAAAGCATGGTTTGTTTTGGGGCCCAAAAGGATACTTCCCCAGAATCCAGGCTTCTCTAGAGTCCCAGATCTCTCCTCAAATTTTCTCTATGTGCACTCTGGGTCCTCTTCTGTGTGCAGAGCCCCTTCCCCACCAGCAGTGGCCGAAGCCATCAGTCGGGATCCCCATTAGGTCTTAACTAATGAAATCCTAGCAAGGGGCTCCTCCTGGTGTGTGACCTCAGGCAAGTCACTCCCCATCCTTGCGCCCACTTATACAGGTAGGGGGATGGGCCAGGTTTGTAAAGGTCACGGCAGCTCCAACTTTCAGAGACTTCAGAGGTGTCTCATTCCCTCCCCATTCCATATGCTACAATGGTTCATCCTCCGTACCTCTGCCCACAGCTTCCAGAGCCCAGATGCCCGCCCATCTCCGCAGCTCCATGGGTGCCTGCCTGCTGCTCCCGGGCCTGGTCCTGCTGCTGCTGCCCACGCCCACCCCAGCCCTCTGCCATACTGCCACCCGCAATGAGTGCCGGCGCAACCAAGCCTTCGTGCCTGGCGCCGTGCTGGCTGGGGAGGGCGTGGACGTGACCAGCCTCAAGCGCTCCGGCTCCTTCCCCGTGGACACAGAGAGCTTCCTGAGGCCCGACGGCACCTGCACCCTCTGCCAGAACGCCTTACAGGAGGGTGCCCTCCAGCGCCTGCCCCTGGCACTCACCCACTGGCGTGCCCAGGGCTCAGGCTGCCAGCGCCAAGTGGTCAGGGCCAAGTCCAGCTCCACCGAGGGTGTGGCCAGGGAGGCAGCCAGCACCATCCGCAACAACTGGCGGGTGGGGCTGGATGTGTCCCCCAAACCCAGCGCCAATGTGGAGGTGACCCTGGCCGGCTCGCACTCCAGGATGGCCAACTTCGCTGCCCAGAAGACCCACCAAGACCAGTACAGCTTCAGCACTGACTTGGTGGAGTGTCGCTTCTACAGGTGAGTGCCGTGGGTGGGGGAGGGGCTCGGAGGCGGGGCTGGGAAACCCAGCGCATCGGGAGCCCTGAGATGGCAGGCGGGACTCGGAGGCTGCGTCCCCCAGGAGGATTCACAACCCTGGTTCTCGAACATGGGGCGGTAAGGTGCCCTCAGGCCGTCCCCCTCCCCCCCCCTGCCCCTGGACAGGAAGAGCCCCAGGAGAGAACAGGTGGAGGAGAATCGAACAAGGTCGCGCCGAGATCCTCAATGTGGTGCTACTCGGATCTACTGAGTGCCTGTCCCCTCTGTCCTGTGGATAGGAAACGTCCCATCACTGGGCCTCATTCACAATCATGTCTGTCAGGTATCAGGCTCTGTGCTGGGTTTAGGGCTTACAGTGCTAGGCGGCAGCAGGCACGCCCCTCTCCTCAGGGACCTGTGTCCCACCCCCAGAAATGCCTGGTCTTCATGGACGACCATGTGACCAGAGCTGTCAGGAGTCCAATCTAGGGGACAGACGGACAAGGGCAGGACTGGGCTCCAAAGCTAGAGGGTCACCATCTGTGTCGTAGCATCAATTTTATAACTAGAAAATAAAAAGGAAAGAAAATACTTTACTTTGCAAAGGAAAAGCAGACATTCAGCATGGCTAGGTCACCAAGGAGCAACCAACAGAATGGGTTTCCCCAACAGCTCAATGCTTCAGAGCTTTGGGCTTGGAGCCAGGCCACCTGGGTTCAAGTTCTCTATCACTTCCATGTGACCTCGGGCAACCTTGAGGAACGCTGACTGGGGAAAAATAACCACTGCTGGCCCATCTGATGTTTTGCTCGTCTTTCAGTTTTCACGTGGTACACTCGCCCCCACTGCACCCTGACTTCCAGAAGGCCCTCAGAGACCTGCCCCCCGACTTCAACACCTCCACAGAGGCCGACTACCTCAGACTCATCTCCAACTACGGCACCCACTTCATCCGGTCCATGGAGCTGGGCGGCCGGGTTTCGGCCCTCACGGCCCTGCGCACCTGTGAGCTGGCCCTGAACGGGCTCACGACCCGCGAGGTGGAGGACTGCCTAACTGTCGAGGCCCAGGTCAGCATCAGTGGCCGTGCCAAGTCTTCGTCAGAAGTCAAGGTGTGTGAGGAGAAGAAGAAGCAACACAAGATAGAGACCTCCTTCCACCAGTCCTATCGGGAACGCTTTTCCCAGATAGTTGGCGGCCACCACACGTCGGTGGGCGACCTGCTGTTTGGGAACGGGGCCGGGCCGGAGCAGTTCTCTGCCTGGATGAGCTCCCTGTTGGACAGGCCCGGCCTGGTGGACTACTCTCTGGAGCCTCTGCACGTGCTGGTGGAGAGCCAGGACCCGCGGCGGGAGGCGCTGAGGCGGGCCGTGAGCAAGTACGTGATGGACAAGGCCCGGTGGAGGGACTGCAGCCGGCCCTGCCCCCCGGGGCAGCGCAAGAGCCCCCACAACCCGTGCCAGTGTGTGTGCCACAGCTCAGCGGTCACCAACCAGGACTGCTGTCCCCGGGAGAGGGGCCTGGCCCACTTGGCGGTGATGAATTTCCAGGCGACAGGCCTGTGGGGAGACTACTTCACAGCCACAGATGCCTACCTGAAGGTCTTCTTCGGAGACCAGGAGCTGAGAACCAACACGGTGTGGAACAGTAACCACCCCAAGTGGATGACGCAGCTGGACTTTGGGGACGTGCTCCTGTCCACGGGGGGGCTCCTGAGGGTGCAGCTCTGGGATGAAGACTCTGGCTGGGACGACGACCTCCTCGGCACCTGTGACCAGAATGTGCGATCTGGCTCCCACGAGGTGAAATGCAACCTGAGCCACGGTCGCCTGAGATTCTTCTACCACGCCAAGTGCTTGCCTCACCTGGGGGGCCCAGCCTGCCTGCAGTATGCCCCCCACGGCCTTCTGGGGGCGCCTCCGGGAAACCGGAGTGGGCCAGTGTGGTGAGCGCAGTGGGTCGTGAGAGGCCCAGGGGACGTACACCTGGACTGAGCGGGGTTCTTATGGAGGGAGCCAGGTCCTATCTTCATATCCCCATTAGACAGATGGAAAACTGAGGCTTACTTTTTTTTTTTGCAAAGGAGTGGCTGAATTTACAGGCCAGCCCTGAGTGTGCTGTCCAAACTGCCTTAGCTTTCTGATATTCTTGAGCCCTGGAAATGAGCTGGGTCTAGGCCACCCCTTCCAGCCCCTGCTGCACAGGCCATAGCCTGGGGCAGAAGCTGGGCAGAAGGCCAGGAGGCTCTTCCTCCCAGGCTGCTCGCTGTCACTGAGCACCTTCCCTTGTAGCCCTTGCCAGCATGGGGATGTCTTTATCCCATGGGGTCCAACCTTGCCTGTCCCAGCTGCTCTGCCCGCTCTCTCTTCTCTGCCCAGCCAGCTTCGCCCCTGCAGCCAAGTCAGGGACTGCGTGGACCTGCCTCGTGGGCGCCCCGCCTGACACAGGGCTCATTCGTGTACTGTGACGGTGGCCATCATGGCGGTGGTTGTGGCCAAGGAGAGGGGCGGGAGCTAACGCGGCCCTAGAGACCCACGTCTACACGGGCAACCCTATACCCAGCAGGACCCGAGGCTCACCCCAGAGCATGCCGGGAATCGACAAACTGGCTTTCCACTTTGTTGGAAACGTGGGGACCCAAAATATTTTACTTCCCTCGTCACCCTCGATTCAAGACACAGTAGCACGAACCCAGGGGTGGGTGGCCCCAGGGGGTGGTGAGGACTATGGGGAGCTGAAGGGCACATGATTTCTCTGGTGTGGGGGGGGATGCTGCAGCTCTGCCCCTGCCAAGCATTCCCAGGCAGGAGGGCTGGCAGGGCTGGGAATTTCTGAAAGTAGCCAGAAACCCCAAATTAACTTCTCTAATTGTTGGCGAGGCAGTTCACTTTGTAAAAATAAACCTACATACAAGTCAAAGGGAACATGTGTGCAGGCCGAAATGGATCCAAAGCCAATGACTGGAAAGCTGTCATTTCAACAGAATCCATGAGACGGGCTGTCACCCATACTGGGTGGGGGGAAGGCAGCCATCCCAACAAGGAGGCGTCTGAGCCTTCCTGGCCTTGGTACGCAGCAAGCCCCAGACGCTTGGGTTCTGCCGTCCCGTGAAACGGTCTTTGTTTCATGTGCTTGGGACACCGGCCCACGGGGATGGGTGGTGAGATTGGGGCAGCCTCCTACAACTGGCAGCACCGGGCCGTGCAGGGCTGCCGTCCGAGGGGCTCAGGGTTGCTGGCCTGGCTTCCTGACTCTCTTTGAAAGTCTCTGCACATTAAGGCCTTTGAGGTTTGTGTGGGCCCGTACTCAAAGCCCAGCAGTCATATCACGCCGGCCCCGAATCCCCAAGGCAGGGCGACGCAAGGGCCTGGCCAGCTCTAAAAGGCCGGTTGAAGCCAAAGTACTCACACCTTTCCCTTCACAGCCACGCGCACAAACAAGAGCACAAGGAAAGTCTTGAAAGGTCACGCCAGCTGCCGCACTGATTGAAAATAAACACGGGTGTGGGCCATACCCCTCTGGGCAAGCGGGCCTAGCTCGGGGAGCCCTTCTGACCAAAGAGGGGAGCCTTGTTGAAGTGCCCACAGGATCAGTGACCTCCAGCAGTCGCCGTATTCCCTGGGCCTTGGTTTCCCCAAAAGGATACTTTTTATTTTTCTCCCTTCTCAGGACTGTTTGGAAAGGGGCCACAAGCCTTTCTAGAAGGTCAGTGCTTCTTAAAGCTTACTAGAAGGTCGTCCTGGTGCCCCGTGGTGCTCCATCTGGGGAAGCTGGGACCCCGAAGGTGTGACAATGGCTGCAGAAGTTTCTGGCAGGGTCAGGTCTCTGAGTCCCGGGCATGTCAAACTGAGAGGAAGGTATTTCTCCTTAAGCCAGCCGCTCCATGCTATTTTGTTATAACAGCCCCGACGGAACGATAGGGGCCTCATGACACCACCACCTGTGAGTCCTGGTGGACAACAGAGCCCCGGCCCCGCCCCAGCAGCTGCACATGCCTGGATCTTGCTTCCCCATCCTTCCCTGCAGCTAGGAAAGGACATGTGACGGGGTCTGTCCATTAGAGGCACCTGCCCCAGGTATAGGGTCCTTTCAGGAGCACAGGTGAGCCCAGGGTTCAAGGACAGGTGATTTATGTAGAGACAATTCCAGGAAGCCCAGCAGGGGAGAGGACAAGTGAGGAAAGAAAGTGGGCCCATCCCTCCTCCTTGGCCAGGGAAGGAAAGGTGGCCCGCCATTCAGTATAAGTCCCCACGGTGGGCCCCCAGAGCCGACGAAGAACACGGTACCTCGGGTGTATCCCAACGGTGCGGAGAGAGTTGGATGTCAGTATAGCACCTCCCATCGGTTGCTGGTTAGAGTTACATTCTTTTTCTACTGATTTTATCCAGACTTGCCTTCTCTTTCTGGAGAATAAAAACCCTGGCTCGATGACACCATCCCATCATTTCCCTCACTACTTCAACACTCCTGTCCCCTTTCCCAGCCCTCCTCCCACTCCCATCTGTCCTGAGAAGCATGCTCACTTTCCCCAGCACTGCCCCCCTTCCCAAGCACACAGAGCACAGACTAGCTGGGACCGTTCGCAGGTTTCATCCTGGAGCAGGTGGTTACCGGCACCTTCTGTGGACCATGTCCCAGAGCAGTCTTGCAGAACACCTGACCCCTGGCGACCTGCCTGATGCGGAGACAGATGCGGACTGGGAGGAAGGTCCTGGGTGGGGTGGCATTCAGACTGTGGGAGGCCAGGTCTCAGCTACATTGCTTTTCTCTCATCTGCCATCCTAGGTCCAAGAGCTCTGGGGCTGACACTGACCACAGCCCAGGCTGGGGTTTTTAAAGCAGCTCCTTTCCAGCGCCTTCATCTCCTTTCCTATGCTCTGAGTGATCTCTGGGGTGCGACCCTGCTGTCCCGGAGGCCGCAGAGGGGGACCTGCTCAAGAACCAGCCATGTGGGGGTGCGGAGAGCCCTCTGGAGGGGACTTTGTAGCTTTGGGGGGTGCTGTGCATGCTCTCCACAGTGCTCCTGATTCCCGCACGTCTGTCACCCAGCCGGGGCATTTCCGCATCCCAACATAGGTCCCCTTCTGCTCATAACGACAGCCTCCCCCAGACAGCAACATCTCCCAGACATGTCTTCCCGTGGATCTTCACCGATCCCTGGGCTCCTGTCTGCTTCTCTGTGCCCCTCCAGCCCACCCTCCCTCGGCCCACTCCCAGCCAGCCCCCACATCTCTGCCTGAGGGCCTGAGCGAGGCCTGCTCTGCCTGCCCGCATGGGGAAGCCGGGAGAGCCAGGGCAGTGTCCGTGCCCCGCTCACGGCCGATGGGAGATGTGTGGCCCCCTCCCCATCGGGGGAATAACTCGGACTGACATGTTCTACCCTGACACCCAGGGTTCCCCAGCAGGGTGAACCCCACGTGCCCAAAGGGGTGACTTGCTTGACTACACATGCTCTCTTGGGTGGCCTCCTTCCCGGTCACAGTCCGTCGTTCCCCTACTGGTATTTTCTGGAATCACCCCCCACAAAAACAACCTGCTTGTGAACCCGTCTCAAGGTTTGCTTCTGGAGAAAGCAGCTAAGACACACTTTCTTTGCTTAAAACTCTTTACTGGTTTCTTGTGGCTCCCGGGATAACGCTCAGACCCCCTAATGTGACCCACATGCTGACCTCAATCTCAGCTCTGCTCCTCAGCAAGCCCTGCCTCACCCAGCTTACCGGCTCTCTGGTGGTCACGTTTTCATTCTCTCTTGCCCTTCCCACATGCCGCCTCTTCTTTCTGCAATTTTTCTCTACCACCCTAAGTCCTCCTCAGCCCTCAGGCTTCAGCTTCCAAGACAGTCTCCTCCAGGAAGCCTTCCCTGGTTTCCTGCTCAAGGTCACAGCCCACCATTAGGCCAAGGATCACTTCTATTTTAGCGTGGAATCAATAGTCCAGCCCCTGGCATACGTTTGCTGCTTGAAAAATACTGGAGGAGGGACACCTGGGTAGCTCAGTTGGTTCAGTGTCTGCCTTTGGCTTGGGTCACAGTCCTGGGGTCCTGGGATCGAGTCCTGGAACTGAGTCCCATGTCAACCGGCTCCCTGCTCAGTGGGGAGTCTGCTTCTTCTTCTCCCTCTGGCCCTCCACCGGCTTGAGCTCCATTTCTCTGTCTCTGTCTCTCTCAAATGAATACTTAAAAAAAAGAAAAAAGAAAAATACTGGGGGAGTGATTAGATGGGTAATGGATAAATAAATGAACGGAACCCACCGAAGACTCTTCCAGCCTGTGCTTGAACTCTCCCATAGCCAAAGGGCTCATTACCTGGGGAGGCAGCTGTCCTGCCTGTGAGGGGCTCTCACCACGAGCTGCAGGTGACACATGAGCCTGCCTTCTCAGAGCGGGCAGCCCTACCAGCGGATCTCTGGTCTCCCTTGTCACTTGGTTGGGCAGAAAGACCAGCAGTCATGGCTGCCCCTCACGCTTCCTTCAGGGAAGCTGCCACAGAGGGAGCCGGTACAGCTGTGTGGACGGGCCGGCCTGGCCGCTGCCTCCGTCATTGACGACAGGAACGAAAGCCTCTCATGGACGGGGACGGGGACGGATGGTCCTGGACCTCTCACTTTTCCACGGCCCCAGGCACGACTGAGCCGGTTCCAGCTGGGGGGCAGCGCTTCCCCTGGGCTCACAGGTGCCCACTTCGCCTAGGCAGGCTGTGACCTCAGGAGGGCAGGCCTGCCCCCTTAGCCTGCTCCCGGGGACCCCTCCCCACGCCCTCCACCCTGCTGCCCGATGAGGCCTTTTCCAGCTAAGGTTTCCGTAGCCCGAGCAGCCACATACACCCCGACAGGACCAGACAGAGCAGTTGCCCGGCCTCGCACAGGGCAGGAGGGGGTGGGGAGGGGGCCCGGCACCGCTCACATTCTCACCAGGTGGTTAGGGTTCGTGTCACACACAAAGAAGAGATCAACTCCCATCGTGGACAGGACCCTCGAGAGCAGCCAAGGACTGCCCTCCAAACCAGGCCACAAATGAAATGAGCCTGGCCACACATTCCCCCAGCCTAGCCAGAGACATATCATATGAACCTTGATTTTGAGCCAAGATTGCGTCTCAACCTCAATGAGTTCTCTGTAGTACATTGCAATCACACAAGCCCCCTCCCCTGTGGGATCTTGTGGTCCCCAGCTATAAAGAAGGGGCTAGACCCCTGATTTCTGCGCTTTCCAGCTGCGGGGGCTGGGCACCGGCCCTCAGTGAGCTTGGCCAGATAGACCCGACAGCCGCTGGGCCCCTGGGCACGCCCCCTGAGCACCACCTCCCAGTGCTTGGAGGAAGCCCGCCTCGCCTTCCTCTTTCCAAAGCCCAGACACACAACCCGGCTGGCCAGACCCACAGCAGCTGCTGCTGTTTTGCGGGCTGTGTTGGAATGTGTGTGCCGCGGGGCTCCCGCTGCACATCTGGGCTCCCAGTGAATCTACACAGCAGCTGGTCCCCAGCCTCCTCCTGAAAGGGCAGTGACGTCAGCTCGCTGGCAGGACACAGGCTTTTCCCCAGGGACAGCTAGACTCCCCAGAAGACTCAACCATCCTGCCATGAGGCTGACCTTCCCCCTGCCCCGGGACACGTCTTCGGCCCCTGCTTTTTGTCCATCTTCGCAGGAATCAGCCTCTCTAGGGTCCTGCCGGTGGCGGCAGAGGCGGTGAGGCAGCGGGGACATCGTACCAGCCATGCCTACCCCTCTCCCATGGGAATGGAGGACTGGGGGTGATTTCATTCTGTAAAGCATTTTTCCCAGCCAGAGACATTGAGAGACTCGCTGCCTTTCCTTGTCTCCTCCCTTCCATTCTCCCCCCCTGCAACAACACTGCAAGTGAAAAATGCTAACAGACTACATTTCTGGGGCGCTTACTGTGATGTTCAAAGGACCAGACATGTGTTGGTGCATTTAATCTGCCCAGCAACCTAGGAAGGGGCTGGACTTAGCCCCATTTTAGAAGTGACTTCTCCCAGAAAGTGGAGGGCACTCCCCTACTCTGATCCAAACCTCTGCTCATGCTGCCGTCAGACTCCTGAGATGTCGAGAACGCAGTCTGCACGGTGTCCCCCTCAACCCCGCCCGGTCTTTGGGACCATCTCCATGCCTCCGAGAGGCTGAAGGGGACCCACTTTAGGGAGGTGCTCGCAGGGGGAGGAATCTCTCTGAGCTACTGCTCACTTTTTAGAAAAGTCATAAAACATACATAACATAGTATTTACCACTTTAAACCATTTGTAAGTGCATAGTGGCTTTATTTTTTTAGAAGGTTTTACTTATTTATTAGAGGAGATGAGAGCACATGCACACAAATGGTGGGAAGGGGCAGAAGGAGAGGAAGAAACAAGCTCCCTCTGAGCAGGGAGCCCAGCGTGGGGCTCGATCCCACGACTCTAGGATCATGACCTGAGCCAAAGGCAGGAGCTTAACTGACTGAGCCACCCAGTTATCCTAGTTCCGTGGCTTTAAATACATTCCCAGTGTCCATTAGTCTCACTGCCATCTACGCTCAGAGCTTTTTCGGTATCTCCAACAAAAACTCTGTGCCCAGTGAGCAGGAACTCCCTCTGCATGCCTGAGCCTCTGTAACCCCTATTCCATTTTCTGTCTCTATGAATTTGCCTGTTCTAGGCCCCTCATACAAATAGGATCCTACTGAGTTTGTCTTCTGTGCCTGGCTTCTCTCGCTAAGCACGATGTTGCCAACAACCGTCCACATTACAGCATAAGCAGAATAATATTCCATCCTATGGACTTATCACTTTGTTTATCCAGTCATCTGTCCCTGCACACTTGGGTTGTTTCCACTTTTTGACTGTTTCCAACAACACTGCTATGAACATTGGGGGTACAAGTATTGGTTTGAGTTCCTGTTCTCACTTCTTATACTATATACCGAGGAGCGGAATTGCTAGGCCCTATGGTTGTTCTACACTGAACCTCTTAAGAAACCACCAAATTGTTTCCCCAGCGTTCCACTAGCTTCTTCACCATTGTCTGCCCCGACCTTCCTGTGTTCAAACCAGGACTTGCACAAAAACCCAGCTCAGCTGTCCAGCCACGCGGAGACCATCCTCACACTCACGAAGGGCCATGCCCACCCCCAAGCTTTTTCAGGCCCGGCCCACCACTCTGCCTTTGCCCTACAGAACACACGGCCCCATCACGTAGCGGCGGGGGGAGAAAGCTGGATGGGTGGGCACCCGTACCTGGGGGGCAAGATTCTCTTGCCTAGTAGGCTAAGTCGTCCTCTCTTATCCTAACTGTTCCTTAGCCCCTCGCAGGTGTCTGGCGCATAGCAGATACTCGGTAAACACTGGGAGTGAACACATGTTGACATGTATGTCTGTCCCCAAAGGACTATGAGCAGGAGGTGGCTAGGACAGTGAACTCTGGAGCCCAGCTCCCGAGAGAACAAGTAAGGAGCCTGCATCTGGGCTGGGCTGGAGGGAAAGCTGAGGATCCCTCCGTCCTCACCTTCTGGGGCTTCCCCTGGTGGAGAAGCAGGCTCCCTGCTGCCCCGCGATGGGGTGGGGAGATGATATATTTGGAGAAAGGGACCCACCAGAGCCAGCCAAGCTGCCCCTGGCCTCAGGCATCAGGGGCCCAGGCACCTAGCCAATGCCAAGATGACACTGGGACTCCAGAGGCTTCTGTTTGTTTTCACCTTCACCTACCCCATCTCAAGTGCCCGTGATGGGGCAGGTCCTGTGTAACTATGCATTATTTTATTTTGCTTTCCTGGGAGTCCCACTTCACAGATAAGGAAACTGAGGCTAAGGAAGCTGTGGTAACTTGTCCACGATGCTGGGGTGAGATTCGAACCAGGGGCTGTGCGGCCAGTGGTCCAGGGTATGTGACCTGCACCTGACTCCAGACCTCCCCTCCTGTCTGCCTTCCCTTGGCACCAGTCCCTCGGCTGCTGCAGACCTGAGGCAAGGCCAACACTGCTAAATCTCTCCTTTCCTCCCATCAGAGCCCCCGCTTCCCTCTGGCTCCCTCCGCCCTCCTCCATTCTGCACCGCAAGGTTCTCTGAGGCCTTGGCCACCCCCTCTGCTCTCCTTGGCAATTGGAAGTGATTCCCACGGGCTGCACAGCGAGCGCTCTCTAGAGGCTAGAACTAGGGGCACTCACTGAGCCATACCCTCTGGACCAGAAGAGGGTAGGGAAGGCTTCATTGGGAATTCCAGGAAGCTTGAAGGACAAGCAGGGAGCACACATCTGCTGAGCATCTCTGTGGGTGGGGCATGGTGCTGGGCACGGACCCTCCTTTTCTCCTTCACTCTGACCTCCTCAGCCAGTAGGCCAGGACCTTGCAGGCAAGACAGGATGAGGGGGGTGTTGAGGCCTCGCAGGCTGGCCCAGGAAGCCCACTCCCTTCCTTCCCCACTGTAAAGGAAGCAGCCTGTCGCTGGAGGCAGCTCAGGGGAGGGACTCCCGGGGACAGGACTGCAGCCTGGCCAGAGCCCCCCTTCCCACCCACCCGTGACAGAGCAACGCTGGGCAGAGCAATAGAAAAGCCTGTCTTTAACTGGAGCCAGCAGTCTAAACATAAACATCTGTTCATGATTTCTAAAACAAAACAAAAACACAGTTTGCAGAACCGATTCACAGGGCAAATGAGATGGCAGGGAATTCTATAACTTTGTTAAGAACCCAAAGTGCTTTCAAGTCCTTTGGAAACCATTTAAATGGGGCAAATGCGCTTATTAAGCAAACCGTGCAAATTAGCTTATAAACGCTAAGCAGCTCCTGGTGACTCCGATCTGTACCTACTGGAGAAGCAGGAGCCACGGGGACCCCAGTCCGGGTGCACACACGGGAGCTCAGTCTTGGCTAGCATCCGTAGCTTATCTGAAAATAATACTACGGCTTCCCTTGAAAAGGTTCAGTGATAGACAAGCTGGTCATTTCTTTCCTAATTATGTCCGCCAACTATTTCTTTTTCTTGTCATTGTTAAGATTTTATTTATTTATTTGGCAGAGAGAGACACAGCCAGAGAGGGAACACAAGCAGGGGGAGTGAGAGAGGGAGAAGCAGGCCTCCCGCCGAGCAGGGCTCGATCCTGGGACTCTGGGATCATGACCTGAGCGGAAAGCACATGCTTAACAACTGAGCCACTCATGCACAGCCCCCCCACAACTTCTAAAAAACATTTCTTTATTTATTGTCTTTGTTATATCAACACAACTGGGCGAGAAGGCCCTTATCGGTACCAACCAGAGTGCAGAGCATTCCCCACGCCCTCCCAGACCAGCCGTGTGTGGTGGGCTCTGCCCCGGAGTGACCTTGAGCAGCTGCCTTCCCCATCAAGTACCCAGCCCCTCGTGGGTCCCCTGGCCACACTAACAGCCCAATCACACATGTGCTGCTGCAGGAAAGGGCATCACGTGGGAGCAGTGACAAACTCGGCAGGGGGAGCAGCTTCAGAGAGGGGCCCTGCGCGTGGGTGGAGGCCTGTCCCGCCGCTGAGTCCACAGACAGCAGGGGAGTCCTGCCTGAGCTCACAGAGGGTAGCTGGGGCAGGGGAGTGCCAACCGCTCCATTTTAGAGACGCAGAAACAGAGGCAGGGCTGTTGGAGCCACGTTATCAGGCACACATTGGAGCCCAGTTGTACCCGTTGGCTCAGGACTCGTTCATGGAGACTCTGCCCACTTAATGGAGACATAAGGACCCAGGTCTATGGCCCATGGCTCTCCCCTCCTCTCCCAGAGACCCGCTCCCGAGGGGGCAGTTTTCCTTCTCAGCAAAACTTCCCCAGAAAAATCTCAGTGTCTCTCTCTTCGCAGGTGACATGATGCTTTCTGAGGAAAACCCAAAAGCCACCACCCCCAAACTACTAGAACTCACACAGCAATTCAGTGATGTGGCAGGATACAAAATCAATGCACAGAGTCAGTTGCTTTCCTCTACACTAACAACGTAAGGGTAGAAAGAGAAATTAGGGAATCGATTCCACTTGCAATATGACCAAACCCATAAGATACCTTGGAATAAACCTAACCAAAGAGGCAAAAGAGCTATACTCTAGGAACTATAAAACACTCACGAGGGGCACCTGGGTGGCTCAGTTCGTTAAGCAACTGCCTTCGGCTCAGGTCATGATCCCGGAGACCCGGGATCAAGTCCACATTGGGCTCCCTGCTCAGCAGGAAGCCTGCTTCACCCTCTCTCACTCCCCCTGCTTGCGTTCCCTCTCTGGCTGTGTTTCTCTCTGTCAAATAAATAAAATCTTAAAAAAAAAAAAAAAACAGACACAAAAAGATGGAAAAACATTCCATGCTCACGGATAAGAAGAACAAACACTGTTAAAATGTCTATACTGCCCGGGGCACCTGGGTGGCTCAGTTGGTTAAGCCACTGTGATCCTGGAGTCCTGGGATTGAGTCCCGCATCAGGCTCCCAGCTCTGTGGGAAGTCTGCTTCTCCCTCTGACCTTCTCCCCTCTCATGTTCTCTCTCACTCACTCACTCTCTTTCTCAAATAAATAAAATATTTTTTAAAAATGTCTATACTGCCCAGAGCAATCTATACTTTGAATGCCACCCAATGGCATCTACTGGAGGGATGGTGTCCCCCAGGACCTGGAAGAGGGCTGTGCTGGTTATTCTCTGCCCCACTCTCCCCGCACTCTGCATCTCTGGCCCCTAGAAGAGGGAGGTACTGACAGATCAGTTGGTGGGAGGAGAGAGAGAGGTCGGGCCTCTCCCCCACCTCCACCGGCCTGCTTGGGTCATGGCTGTTCCCCCCCACCCCCGACTCAGGTCCTGACAATGGTCCCCAGCGTCCCCTGAAGATACGGGTAGGGGTCTCAGAGAATGCCGTGCTGTCCGTCGCCTCTTCAGGTCGAGGGCCGTTTACCATTCGCCCCCGTACTAGCTCCCGGGCGCCTCGCAGTCCTGGCTGCTTGCCCTCACCCCACCCACGGCCCTGCGATGGGCCTTGCATTGAGTTCTCACCACAACCCACACTAAGGCTGTCATTCATCCTCTTGGGGGACCCTAACGGCCACAGGGCCCAGCACATAGCGTAAAGTGTTCGTATTTAAAAAGTAAGATTCCGGGCTCAGTTGGTTGAGCGGCTGAGCGTCGGCCTTCGGCTCAGGGCATGATCTCAGGGTCCTGGGATCGAGCCCTGGGTCAGGCTCCTCACTGAGGGGGAGCCTGCTCCTCCCTCTGCCCTGCCCCCTGCTCGTGCTCCCAAGCCCAAATAAATTTTAAGATCTTAAAAATTAAGATTAAAAATGTGCTTTTATTTTCCTTTTCCAGCCCGAAGTCCTTAAAATATCATAAAAAGTGTACAGTTTTAAAATTCTCTGCCAGTTCTGAAGTAAGACAAGGTCAGAAACTGAGGAGATCCTGAAAGACCAGTGGGATGAGCTGGGCTGGGGGCGCGGCCGCCCACAAGCCACGCAGGTGAACGTCTGCGAGAGGAGGAACCCGCTGCAAGGAAGCTCGTGGCACAGAGATGCAAGCCAGGGGGCAGGATGAAGCCTGGGCCCCCATCGCGGCATGGCTCGGAACATTCTCAGAGGCAGCAGCAGAGTCTGACTCTCCCAGGCCCCCTAAGTAGCCTGGCTCAAGTCGAGGTAGCGGTGGAGCGGGCCCCAGGCAGCACAGGGAGTGGGGCACTTCCGGCAGCCCCCTGGGACAGATATACACCTGGCACAAAGGGGCACCCCTGCTGGCCGGGCAGCCGCTGGCCCAGGTGGGCATAAGCCCGGCCCCATTCTCCCCCGGAGTTGCCCGCTCAGACTGCACTCTGTAGGCACAGATCTAACAAACAAGTTGGTCTGAAATCTCAAGACAAAAGTGAATCCACAACCAGGGCTCCTGGGTGGCTCAGTCGTTAAGCGGCTGCTTTTGGCTCAGGTCATGTTCCCAGGGTTCTGGGATCGAGCCCTGAGTTGGGCTCCCTGCTCAGCGGGGAGCCTGCTTCTCCCTCTGCCTGCTGCTCTGCCTACTTGTGCTTTCTCTTTATCTCTCTGTCAAATACATAAACAAAAAATCTTAAGAAAAAAAAAAAAGATGAGTACACAACCAAAATTCATCAGCCACGGAGGAAAACCAACAACGCAAAAGATGAGTACGCCACTCACTTGGAACCAATGTCCAAGGAAGTAGGGTTAACCAAATCAGCCCTCAAATAAGACCTTCAAAGAGATGAGGCTTGTTCAGCCCAAAAAAGAATGAACTAGAAATCTCAAACATTTAAAATGTGCTCTCTCCTCCTCTCTCTCTCAAATAAATATTTTTAAAATAAATAAAAGAAAATAGTTATAAGACCACACAGACTGGGTGAAGGAATTGGTTGTCTTATCTATCTCTCTAAGAATTAAACAGATTGTATTAAACATTTATGCCTATTAACTTAAGAAAGAAACCTAGTAGAAAAACAAACCCATAAGAGAATAAATCCAAAGGGCTAATAAACATATGAAAAGATGTTCCATCTCAGTAGTAAATGGAAAAATCATATTAAGATAAAAATAAGACTACTCTTTTTTTCCATATCAGATTGGCAAAAGTTAAAAAGACTGGTGATCTCAAATGTCAGAACTGGAAGGGGGAAGCGTGAATTGTTATAAACCACTGGTGTCTAATTCAGCCCAGAGGATGGCCTCACTTAGTTCAAAGAAAGAATGACAAGAATGACAGTTACTTTGGGAGAGCGTAGACGTGCTGTCCCGTAGAGCTTTGTGCATGGGTGACGTGAGCAGACAGAAAGAAAAAGAAAGAATCCACTAAGAGGAGGCATGAAGTCAAACTTAAAAGGCCCAGGTCTCAGAAAATCTGTCACTATGACTCATAGGAAACAAACATTTCTGTGGGTGTTGAGGGGAGCCTCTTAAAAGCACACAGGGGTTTGAATAGCATCGAGTCCGAGAACCACAAGACCTTGAGGGAGGTTTTCAAAGAAATCATTCCGTCCCCCTCAACCCCTCCACCACCCAAGCACGAAGAGCTAGGGCACTCTTCCAGAAGGATTCCAATCCTTAAAAATGTCAAAGAGGATTCCAGTAGCAAGAGAATCCCGACACTGCTGACTCCAACACCCGCCTCTGAAACGAGCAAGGGCCTGGAATCAGACACTCTCTGGGCCTCAGTGTCCCTATCTATAAAATGGGGGGCATAATGCCACCTTGTATATTGCTGGACTGTCAAAGGAGATGAGGACTATAAACAAAGCCAAATACGGTGCCCGGCAACATACAGAACATAATAAAATAAGCATAGGTTATTGATCCGAGAACCGCTTGGCTACAGTGTGGGCTGAGGGCATAGAAGGACGGCTCTTAGGAAATGTGTGTGTCTGATGACATTTTAAAGCTAAAAATAATGCAACATACATATGCATACATATACATACAAATCAGGAAGGGAAAGACAAATGCCCCAAAGAACTCAGCAAAGGACACAGAGACAAAAGAGAAAATCCAAATGGCCAATAAACATGACATAACGTTCGACCTTACTATCAATTTGAAAGAAATACAAAATTAAACAAGTATGAGATTCTATTTGGAGCCACAAAATGGCAAGGACTTCTTACAAATGTAATAGGTAGTGCTGGCAAGGGTGGGAAGAGTCCGCTCATGAACCTCTCTTCAGGACCGCAAGATGATTCTAGACCACTCACTGGAGACGCAGCTCAAGGACCGTTAACAAGGGCAGTCCCTTTGTTTGAAAATTAATCAGAGGTTTGCACTGCCGCATGCAGATTTGGGGGTATCAACTCCTTCTGCCCTCCTCTCTTCTCCACCCCTCTAGCCACAGGGAAGCCTGAGCAACGGTGTCCTGGCCACAGTCTGCAGGACCAGGGGCCCCTCCCTGGAGCCGGGAGGGGAGGGCAATGAAGGACAGATGAAGCTAGAGACCGGGGGTCATGTTCCCCGAGCAATGCCAGGACAAAGTAGCTGCTCAGAGAGGCCACGGCAAGAGTGACGGGTGTCGTTCGGGTCCCCGGAGGGACAGACACCAAGATGGGATTAGATCTATGAGAGATTTATTTGGGGACCCACCCCCCACCCCACCCCCCATGAAGGATGAAGAGGGAAGCAGCAGAAGGTTCAGAGGGCCTTCAGACCATGATGCAGGTCTGAGAGTTAGGGAAAGAGAGAGAGGGAAAGAAGGGCCCCCCACAGACATGTGGGTTGAGGAGCTGTGGGGCCGAGCACCAGGGAAGACCCAAGCTAGGCGGCCAGTTGAGAGATACACAGCAATGGGCAGAAACTGCCCAGCCCCAGTGGCCCCTGGCGCTTCCTGACCTAATGCTGCTCTCTCCTGGGCCACCCAGAGGCAGGGAAATATTCTGGAAGCCAGGCTGTCTGGCTTAATCCAACCACAACAAACTTAAGAAACGCTCTCCAGTCAGCTCCCCCAGAGCTCCCCCGCTGCCGGCCTCCTGTAGGACACCACCACGCCTGCCCTTCCCCGGGCTTCTCCCTGGTCTGCCACCCACCATCCCTCGCAGCAGGCTGCCCTGCACCTGCTCTCACCAGAGGGAAGTCAGCATGGCTTTCCTAAGAGAATGGCTGCATGAGACACGGAGGAGGGAGTTCACCCCCTCTACTGGCTTCTCCAGAAGGGAAGGAGACACAGATGGAGCTCTGCCTCCCAGACAGCTAGAGGCATCCACTGGCCAGCCATTCATCACCTACTGGCCCGAGCTTCCCTGACTTCCAGGGAGCTCCAGGGTCCTGTCATCACCGCCGCTGACTTCTTTGCTCAGGGTCTTAGAATAACAAACTGATCAGAACAAAGACGATTCCTGCAGGAATTCCTGCCAAGTGTAAGACAAGGCACTGGGGCACCCTACATTCACTTTGATCTTTCCCTATAAAATAAGCATTTTCATCTCCATTAGAGTTGAGGAACCAGAGACTCGGAGAGACAAGATGAGTCACCCACGATCTCAACAAATGGGGTCCGCATGCTGAAACCATTCTTGCTGCTGGGGCAGAGAGGGCTGTGTGTCTCAGCTGCAGCCAGATGCACGGGTGGGGAATGCCACCGCCAGGGACAGCACCGCCAGGAGACAGGCCCAACCATCACGGGCCACTCCACTCCAGGCACGGGTGCCTTATCCAGCCAGAGGGTGGGGCTGGGAGCTGGGGGGATGAAGATACAGCTTGGATTTTCATAAGGAGCTGCTGGTCATGCCTTGCTTATGGGAATAAGTGGATAAACAGCCTTTTGGAAGGTAAAACCGAAGTAAAGACCTCTCAGTGCTGAATCTGCAGGGGGACCTGGGGGTCCCCGGATTGAACACGGCAGGGAAGATGTTAGGCAATAGCTGGGTGGCCACTCCATCTTTCCAGTTCATCCTAGACGGGTTCTTGGAATGAGCAGAGAAGCCAGAGGTCCTCTGGGGGGGGGGTCCCCTTCCACAGCATACGGCCAATTCCTGGAGTCTGGTCAAGGCTGGGAGGGTAAGTACGGTCAGGAAGAACTCAGATCATTTGTGCCTTGGGGATCCAAAGCCCCCAGAGTTCATGCCCTCAGTGTTTCCTTATTCTAGAAGCTCCGTCAGAAGGGAGCAATGGAAACCAGGGCCTCAGGCTGAACTCTGGACCTTGTACCGGACCCGCGCCATGCTCTCACCATACCCACTGCGAATGACTCGTTCACTCTCTTCCCCGAAATACCACAGGCTCTGGAAGGCGGGGCTGTCCCTGTCACAGCCCGGTGTGTGACTGTTGAATCACTGCCCACAGCCCACATACAGGCATCTCCACTGTCCACACCCACCCTGAGACACAGAAGCCTGCACGCGTCCACCCCTAAGGCAGGCAATGTCCCAGCGAAGGCCCATCTGGTCTGGGTGTAGGGGCAAACTGGTGTGGCAGGACCCCCAGAAGCTCTTGGCACAGAACGCAGGGTAAGGGCGTGGCAGCCAGACTGGCCTAGGTGCCAGGCCCTCGGGGGGGCGGTGCGAGGAGAGTGTGGCATGCCCTGCCCAGAGGAGCTCCTGACACGGGTCACCCCCAGCTGACCTCAGCAATATAACCCAGAGGTCTCATTGCCCTAATTCTGGGAGAGCTTGGGGAAGAGTCTAGGGTCTGTGCCCTCTGCCTCACTCTCCTGTCTCTTTACACCCCAACCTCTCAAGGCCATTGTGCCCAAGTATTTGGGGGCCGGAAGGGGCCAAAGCCTGCAGGAGTGAGAGGAGGGAAGAGAGGCTGAGATCCATCCTCCATCATATCCCCTGAAATTCCATTTTGCGCCATGTCCCTGAACACAACAGTCTTTCACACTTTAGTATGAATTCGCCTCTTACACAGCATTCTTCGAGGAGGGGCTCAGCATGACAGACCCAGGCATCCAGAGTGAGATGCTCATGCATGAAGGAAGTGACGGAAGGAGAGGGAAGTCTGGAAAAACCTACCTTCTCTGAGAATCAGTGCTTTCAGCTCACCCGACCCACCCACCATGACACGGAAGGAGCGAGGACCTGCTCACATCAGTTCTAGAACATCCTACAGACGGATCAGCAGGCGGGTGCACTTCACATTCAGCCATTTTTAATGCTCAAAAGCTCTGTACAAAAACAAGTCACAAATGAGTCCTCACAACACCCCTGTGAGGTAGGTAGGCAAGTATTATTCTCCCATTTTACAAATGGGGAAACTGAGGCAGAGAGGCGCAGTGACCGGCCGGTGGTCCCAGCCCAGCTGAAAGTCAGGGCCAACCGTGAGAACACAGAGGATCCCTCCCAGTTCAGGCTGATCTGTGACCCCTCAACTACACCTTGTCTGTAGAGAAATGAAAACTTTTTAATACATGCAAAACCAAAACCAAACACAAATCCAAAAAGGTAATGAACAGACATACAGTAGTTTTGCAGATTTCAGCCAAGATGGCCAAATATTTTTCACTGCTAGGTAGATGTGAACAACTCTGCCTCTCCTTCCAGGACCAAAGATGTGGCCACTATTTTTCTGCAGAAATACATGCGTCCAGCCAGGGAGGGCTCCCAGGCCTCCAGGAGCCAGGCCTGAGGGGCAACCTCTGCACCACGAGCCCCAGGGCATCAGCAGACAGAGGTCCCCAGAGAAAGAGCCACACGACTCACCTCTCTGGGGCCGATCACTCCACCAGCCTTCCCACTGTGGGGACAGAGCTGCTCCCGTGGCCTCCCGCTGCCCAACCCTCGGCCCCTCTGCTCACTCTGGAGGGAAAGTTCAGGGGTCCTCACCCAGGATGGCCTGGAACCCCCTTTGGCCTACTCGCATCCTCTGCTGTTCACTCGGGGTCACCCAGCAGTCCCTGGGGCTCCTGCTGCAGCGGGAGGGGACCTGGGGCCACCTAGGCGGCTAGAACAGGGAAGAAGTGCCGAGAGACCCCGTGCTGGGAGCTTGGGCTTCCTCGGTGCTGCCCGCCCTGGCCACCCTGGCTCCCCAGGAAACGGGGCAGGCCTCTTCCATAGGGTTGCATCCCCCTTCTAGAAGCTCCTGTCTCCTGAGAAGGACTCCTGCCTCTAGCTCCTCGGGAACCTCCACAGTCCCACCAGCCCCTTGAGGTGCTTGGGAGGAGGAGGGGAAGGACTGAGAGGCAGAGCCCCGGCCAGACCCAGCAGGCCATGTGGTTGCGCTTCTTGGGCTCTCCCGGCTGGAGAAGGGGCACGAGAGGCAAGGACACTGGGTGGGAAGCTGCCTTAAGGTGACAAATCCACCAGAGCCCCTCTCAGCTCCCGGGGGACTGTCACAGCAGTGCTCACGCTGCAAAAGGGGAGAGGCTGAGCGGGGAGGGCGGCAAGAGAGGGAAATGGGCTCTGCGCTTGAGGCTGTTGGGACCATGTGAGCTGGGAGAGGAGGGCATGCACGTGGCCATGGGGAGTGGCTTTGTGCTTTGCTAGGCTCTTGGGGACAGCCGTCTACAGCTGCAAGGCCCACGTGCCTGTTATTCCTAAGCGTAACTGTGCACTACTTGTCCTATAAAAAGCTCTTTTTAAAAAAGGGTCCCAAACCTGCCCCAGTATCTCTGGGAAGCTGGGGTACGGGTTCCTCGGGAGCACTGCTTGCAAAGAGCACCTGGAGACCCCCAGCTTGCATGGAGCCCCGCAGGAGGGGGTGGGCAGGGCCAGGGTGTGGGGGGAGCACATCCTACAGGAAGTCCCCAGTGGCAGAGGGCTGGGGGCTGTGGCTCCGCTCCTGCCACCGGCAGCGAAGCCTGGAGAAGGGCTGGTCCCGCGCACTGTCGAGCTCAGGGAAGCCCAGCTGATTGAGGATCTCATAGACTCCAGCCTTCGATGCCACCTGGGGAAGAGAGCAGAGCTGAGGGCAGTAGTCCCAGGGAGAGAGGGTGGCATTCGGGTCACCCAGCCCCTGCACATCAGCACACCGCCCCCCCTGGAATCCAGACCACACAGGTGGCCCTGGGTCCCAGCGCTGCCTTCCACCAGCTCAGTCCCTGAGCAAGCTTGTGTTTTGACTACCACGAGCTTCAGCTTCCTCACCACGGGAATAACAGTCTCTACCCCCCAGGACGATGCTGGAGGGCTCCGGCAGGTCTTAAGGAGGAGGAGAGCAGCACAGGAAGCCAGTACACCCTATGCCCGTGCCGTCTTGTGGTGCCCCCTGAGACGCTCGGGGTCACAGACCCGGCTGCTCTGGGCATTACAGCCAGGCCCCCACGGAGTGCTAGAGAAGGCAGCATGGGTGCGGGAGTCAAGCAAGAGCCCTGTGGCTATGTGTTCCGGCCGCAGAGAAGGTGGCTGCCCACAGGCCTCCCCTCTGGTGGGCAGGCGGGGGCCTCCTGGACATGCCCCACGCAGCCCTGTGGGCCTGGGAGATGCAACCCATTCAATGACCAGCTGCCTTCTCCTTCCGCCATCCCAGGAGACAGGGAGGATGCAGGCTCCACTCAGACCAGAGGTCCCAGGGCAACCTTCACTCCCATCCATGCATCCCCAGGAGGGAGGGACTCAGGGCCCCTGAGGCTGGAGCCTGCACTCCTGATTGGACCAGCTCTCTCCTTCCTTGACAGCTCCCAACATGCATCACCTAGGTCAGCTGGGGACGGGATAGAGCTCTTCCCAGCCCCTATCTACCCTAATGTCCACTCTCCAAGCAGAACCCAAGCAGAAGTATCCGAGGTCCCCCACGACCTCCACCCTACCCAGGGATCCAAAGAGGAAGTCCAGTCCGCGCCTGCTCAAGAGGACAGCAGTGTGGCTTTGGGTCCCCTGACTCAACACTCGTCCTCGCAGGCACCACCTTAAGGCTGTCTTTGGCACAAGTACCCAGCAGCCTCCAGATGCCACAGTGGCCCCCAGCCCCGCCTCTATTCCCTGGCAGCTCTGACCCCACACGCACACCTGCCTGAGCCTCAGCGCCCTTCCCATATCCACTCTGGCTGGGGTCCCCACCCACTCTCCCACCCACCCTCCCGTGGAAGCTAAGTCCAGCCCGGAGTCCAGATGAGAACGGTCAGGAGGTTGGCCAGGCTGGCCAGGCAGGAGAGGCCAGTATCCTGGTGCAGGGATAATGACAGGCCACTTTGCTCTCCCCAGACCTAGAGGTGCCAAGGCAGCAGCTCTACCGTGCCCATAAAGCCAGCCAGGCCGGAGAAAGAACTAGAGGAACCGGGAGGACAAGCAGAGAGAGGAACGGTGGAGGTGGAAGGAGAGGGCAGTGTCTAGGGCCAGACATGGGGGGCTCTGGAGGCAGACAAGCGGCCCCGTGGCTGTCCGTGAGCGAGTACTTCCCCGGTCTGAGCTCAGTCTCCTCCTCCGTAGGACAGGAGAGTGACAGCCGCCATGTAAGCAGGCCTTACACCAGGACCTCGCACACGGCACTGGATCTATCTCGTGGAGTACCCCCCACGATGTTCTCAGGTGGCCGGGACAGCACCGAGACAACCTCCACCTTCATGCTGAGGACAGCTAGAGGGAAGGGCGCACCCGTTCAAGGTCAGGGGTGGAAGGAGGGCACCACGCCATCCTGCTCTTCGCAGGGCACAGGGTAGGAGTGAACACAAGAATGGGCACGAAGCACCCAGGGCAGCTCCTCCCTGGAGATGCCCGGAGCAGGGCCAGGCCTGGCACACTGCCCTGTGCTCTTCCCCGCCTCCCCCCTCTCCCTCCTCACTGCTCCATGCCTCCACGGGCTCCCAATGGCCGGCCACATGCAGACACCAGGCTGGGCGCCCAACGCTGATCAAGACACGGTTCCGTCCATGGAAGCTTCCCGGAGAGCCAAATGACAGCTGGGCCCGCGGGGGCCGCCGCTCACCTGCCGCATCCACGAGCTGAAGGGCCTCTGCCAGGAGTCAGCCTTCTCCAGGTGGAGATAACTGTTGAGGAGCACCAGGTACACGTAGCGCTCCTGGAACTGCAGACTCCGCAGCCGCAGCCGCCTGGCCTCCCTCTCCGATTTGGCCACTTTTGCCTGGAGGACGAGGGCAGGGGCTGGGAGTCGCAGCAGGGGCTCCTCCCCACCCCCCACGCATGGGTGCGTTCGCGCGCGCGCACGCACACACACACACTCTCTCTCTCTCTACTGGGGCTGGACAGGAGGAAGGGATTCAGACAGCAAGGCTCAGGGCATGGCCCTGGCTCAGGTTCCAGGGGAGGCAGATGCGCGGCAAAGCTGAGCCATCGGGGCTCTGACCGGGACGCAGCGCAGCCTCCCCTCGCCCCCCACCCTTGGCCTGGGCTCTGTGGCCTCCCACGGCTCCCAGGCAGGTGAGTGTGTCTCTGACTGGGGGAGGACCCCCATCTTGGCCTCTGACCCCGAGTGGTCCTTAACAGACTTCCTTGCCCATTTCTCGAATGGCTCAAGATTGGGGCGGAAGAGGGTGAATCCAGCCCTGCAGCCCGGCCCTACCCTCCCCTAAGGCTGGAATAGATCCTAGAAAGTCCACCAGGCTGGGGAGCAACCAAAGATACTGAGGGAAGGAAGAGGTATTTGTGTAACAAGTCATCCTTGTTATCCTTCTAGAACGATATCAGGCGACGTGCCGAGGTTGGGGGGCGGGGGGAGAAGGGACCGCCACGTGACTGGAGATTGGCTCTCCAGAGATCATGGGATGTGGCTGGGCCGTGCGGGCCGGTGGGGGTTGGGTGGAGAGAGCAAGCAGTCCGTGGGGCGGTGCAGGCCAGGCGGTGCCCAGCAGGTGGGGATGCGGGTCCACTGGCCTGACTGGAACGAGGGTGTGAAGGGACAAGAAGGGGAGAAGTGGGCTGGCAGCCAAGTGTGGAAGCCCATGTTCCAGTCTAGCCTAGCTCCCCACCCTGGCACACAGACGCCGGGGCCCCGGCTCAGACCCATCAGAGGAGAGCCTGCAAGACACAGGCCTACATGTCGGGATCCTGAGATCCTCCCGGGGGACTCTCTGCAGCCAGGGACGAGCTCCATGGCTTTAACTCCAGGGAGTCATTTAAGGTGTAGGGGCAGGAGTGACCTCTGGATGGAAGACTCACAGGAGGCTTGTGCTCAGGAGGAAGGGGACTTAAATGGGGTCCTCTGGAAGCTTTCTCGGTGTAGGCACCAGGGGGCACCCCAAGGCACAGAGTCGGCATCCTCGGGCAACCATGTCCCTGCTGCCATGCCAGAGCTGCTCCTCGGACCCAGCACAGATGTGCAGCCCGCCCTGGAGGGGGAGCCCAGGAGAGGGAATGCTACACCTCCCCCCACACCCTCCAGGCCTCCATCAGCTCTGTGCTCCAAGAAGACGACTAGACCAGGGGCTGTTCTCTCAGCTGCTGGGGGGAGAGGGACATCCTCGAGGACACAGCCAGCCCCAGGGTCCCAGGAACCAGGAAGGGCAGGATGCCTCCCGCTTAAAGGGTCAACCCACCAGGTGCTCAAAATAAATGAATGAATGAATGAATGAATGAATGAATAAATGAATGAATGAAGAAAGAAAGAAAGAAAGAAAGAAAAAGAAAGAAAGGAAGAAAGGAAGAAAGAAAGGCGATTTTGTTTAGAAATTGGGCAGTGGAGGAAAAAAAAAAGTACGGCCAATCCACCGGCACTCTGCTCTCCCTAAGGAGGGTCACTGCACGGTGCCCGACACGGGGCACTCACCGCCCCATCCTTCCAGCTGCCTTCCCTGTCTCCATCCCTGGGGCTTACTGAAGGAGAGAAAATCACCCACAGTTCGACAAGACAAGAACTGTTTTAAACTTTCAACTAGTGCCCGGGAAATATCCTGTGGGCAAGGAAAGCCCACGGCTCTAGGGCTAGCCCACAGGCAGAAGCTCCCGGCCCTGTCCTCTCCAAGCCCTCGCTCCCGTGGGGACAGGGGCCTGCTGCTCCCAGACACACCAGAGAGGACTGCATCTGGGCAACACTCAGGGTGGAGAGGGGGGGGTGACTCCTTCTGAGCCCTACTGGCAAGGTAGGGTAGAATTAGCTCTAAATTCGGACCGCAAGTCAAGGTGACAGCTGACATACCCAGAGGTTCCGTGGGCACATCCTGAATGTGATCACAGTCATTTGAGACAATGCCATCTTCCTATCAAGGCCCTGGTTTCCTTAAAATCACCCTATGTGGGCACTGTCTGGGGAGGAGGAGAAGTCAACATCCTCCTGTTGATAAAAATAGTGGAGCTGTTTTTAAACGGCCGGGCAGTCCAGGCTGTCATTAGCTGCATCCATTGGGACTGAGCCCTAAAATAGAAAGGGCCTAGGAGAGGTGGTCACGGGTGCTAGGCGTTCAACTCTCTCGGGCCTGTGGTCGCCAGCATCCATGTGGGCCTAGCGTTGCCAGTCAGGGCTCTCTTGAAGCTCTTGCCCTTTGCCGGGCCACGTGGAAGAGACCCACCGAGGCAGGGATGATGCCCCTCCCCAGGTGTGGCGAGCGTCTACGCATGCCATGTGCCAGGCTGAGCATGTCACGCACAGAGCTGAGCATTAGATCCTCAAATATCTCCTAGAGGGACACCCATTTTGCACATGAGGCTGGGCAAGGCTAAGTAACTGCCCCACGTCAGAGTTCCCAGCTGGGACACAAATTCCAAATGCCCAGCTCTCTGACCACCCTGGGTCATTGCCAAGATCAACCACATGCTTCCTCCTCCCCACCACCCCGAAGGTCAGTGTCAGGAGGACGCAGACCATGTTCCCTCCTCCCCACCACCCCGAAGGTCAGTGTCAGGAGGACGCAGACCATGTTCCCTCCTCCCTACCACCCGAAGGTCAATGTCAGGATGCAGGCTAGGCACACAGCAGGGAGCCGGCTAGAGGAGAAGCATGGACTCCCCAGGCCAGCTCGGCCAGTCTCAGGCTTCCAATGCCCTCTGGAATCTAGAGTCTAGCCAGGACGCTAGGGCCCCCCACCGTGTATCACCTCAGTGACAGCGCCTGACTGGCCTCCCTGGCCCCCTTCACTCCACCCCTGCAGGCTATTCCCAACACAGCCCCAGAGCAAGGCTGCTAGAACCTTAAATCTGCTCCTCTGCTCAACCCACTGCACGGGCCCCCACTGGCGCCCAGCCTCGAAGCCAACATCTGTGTAATTGTCCGTGCAATCCCAGACCAGGCTCCATCCCGCCTGCTCCCTGCCCCCATAACCTCTGATCACCTCTGCTGCACCTCAAACATACCAAAAAGCCCCCACCTCAGGGCCTTTGCACTCTCTGTCTGGGTGTCGGCTTGGCTCTCCCACTCACCCCCTCAGGTCTGCATTCAAAGAGCACCTTCTCATCAAGCCCCTTCCTGACCTTACTGAAGGAGAGAAAAAGACCCCATGTAAAACTGCAATCCCCTACGCCCCCAGACACATCACGAGCAGACACAACGCTCCTCCTGTGTCTCTCTCCCTGGGGTGTGGGTTCCACGAGGGCAGGAACTTCCCTGCACTGTCCATGAAGCATCCCCAGACCTAGCACAGTGCCCAGCACTCAGAGGCCTACAGGAAATGTCTGCCGAATACTTCTCCCAGTTTTACCGAACCTGCATCACAGACTGCCCAGGCTCACCTACATCAACCCTTCTGCTTTCCAGAAGGGGAGACCGAGGTCGAAGAGGTGAACTGACCTGCCGGGGTCGCATGGAGAGCTGGACGCAGCCCAGGCTGCGGGAAGACAGAGCCCAGGGAGAGAAACAAGACAAGCAGGCGAGGGCAGGCCCGGGCCTGAGTCAGCCCAAGCGGGATGACACCCCCTCCTTGGAGTCTGCCTGCTGCCCTTTCCCGGACCCTCTCAATAGGAAAAGCATGGGTGGCCTGGTGGCCTCTGCTGTCCAGCCGGGCAGGCAGCTGGCGGACCTCAGACCCGGGCCTGAGTCAGCCCAAGCGGGGTGACACCCCTCCTTGGAGTCTGCCTGCTGCCCTTTCCCGGACCCTCTCAATAGGAACAAGCATGGGTGGCCTGGTGGCCTCTGCTGTCCAGCCGGGCAGGCAGCTGGCGGACCTCAGACCCGGGCCTCAAGCATAAGGATGCTTTCTACACCTTGTCCCCAGAAGAGAGAAAATGGCCCTTGGCCCACAGAGAAGTAACCAGTTTTCCAAAGAAAACATTTTTTAAAAGATTTTATTTATTTATTTGAAAGTGAGCAAGCATGAGAGCTAGAGAGTGCACGAGCAGGGGAAGGGACAGAGGGAGAAACAGACTCCCCGCCGAGCAGGGAGCTCAATGCGGGACCTGATCCCAGGACCCCAGGATCACGACCTGAGCTGAAGGCAGACCCTTAAAGGACTGGGCCACCCAGGCGCCCCAAAGAACACATGCGATTTAGTACTTTCAAACCAGGAAGGGACTAAAGCTGTCACCACGGGCTTCTCTGTGTGCCATTCATTCCACAAACATCATTTAGCCGTAGGCCAGGCTCAAGGATGCAGTGCCGAGACACGGCCTCGGGAGCCCACTGCCCTGCACATAAGCTCGTGAGTCGGCCGGGCGTCCCAGTCTCCCTGCCCAGCACACCATGCCCCCACTTCACCTTGTACCCAGGCTGTGCTGTCACTCTTACAGGCGGGTAGAGAAGCAACCGTGATCCCAGGGGACAGATGGGACAGGAGATGCCAGGTAGTCCAAAGCAAGTGCCCAGAGTTGTGCAGGAGCTCCTAGCCGAGCCCAGGCTTCCAACCCAGATGCTAGCTTTTGGGGAGGCTGGAGAAGAGCGCCCTCTCCTGGCAGACCAACAATGTGGACAAAGAACTAAAAGGTCCAAGGAAGCACAGGAGTCAGTTTCCTATTTCATCACGTGGTGTCTTAGTCAACCTTCCGCCCATTTGTCTGCTCACTAGCCAGACATCTGTGGAGACCTACTTGTGGCCAGGCAGGGTCTGGGGCTCAGGGGTCCAGAGACGAGCCCCGGCCCAGCAGAAGAGAGACGAGCAGTAGAAGGAGGCACCCCGGGGACAACCACAGGCTAACAATGGC
This sequence comes from Spilogale gracilis, assembly GCA_004023965.1. Lineage (NCBI taxonomy): Eukaryota > Metazoa > Chordata > Mammalia > Carnivora > Mephitidae > Spilogale > Spilogale gracilis. The sequence continues at coordinate 50,098 of PITA01004190.1, forward strand.
AGCAGTGAGTGCAAAGGCAGGGTCTCCTGGATGGGGAGGCTCCAGGCTGAGAGGCAGGCCCCTCCGGAACCACTGGGAGCTCCAAGCCTGCGGGTGCACACTTAGGGACAAGCCTGGCTGTGGCAGGTGCACGGGGCATGCTTGCTGTAGGGTAAAGCAGGAAGTCCCGCTGGAGGGTGGAGACTGTCCCAGCTCAGCCACACCATGGGAAGGAGGGGAAAACAAGAGAGGCCTTACCCTACACACACACACACACACACACACACACGCACACACACGCACACACACGCACACTGAGCAGCCGCTCGTCCACCCACTGGCTCTATCTGGGGCTGCGTGTGCAAGAGCCTGGGGAAGCAACCCTCTCCTTCCATCATATTTTATGTGGCAGCATTCCACGGCCACTCGAATTGCATAGCCCAGGCCCTGGAGACACGTTGAGGGCTCTGGGAACAACTTTGGCCAAGCCAGAGTCGTGGAGAGACTGAGAGGGACCCCACTTGGGCTCTGCACCGACCTTTTGGCAACTCGGCACCAACCCGGGGCAGCGCCTGCAGTAGGACCTGGTGGCTTCCTCACCGGCCCCTTCCTTTTTCCACCACAACAAAACTGCCCCCTGGGTCATGGCCAATGGGGAGGAAAGGAACACAGGCTGAGGAGTTGGGAGAGGCCTGCTTCAAGCCGATCAAAGTGTCTTCCTCAGGAAAATGGTTTAGCAAAACCTCTCGTTACCTCCTTACCAGCTGCTCCGAGGACCAACAGAGACAAAAGAGTAAGATCTTAGAAAATTCAAAAAGCCCTGCTCAAATTTAGAGATTTATGGATGAAATCTCACTTCGAGACCAAAGGATATTTTATTTCTGTGTGGCTACTTTTATCTCAGTTTTTCTTCAGACTCTTTCTGAAGGGACAGACAGGAGACACATTAGACTGTTTTACACAGCACACTAAGAATTAATGTCACCAGGGCGCCTGGGTGGCTCAGTGGGTTAAAGCCTCTGCCTTCAGCTCAGGTTTGGATCAAGGCCCGCGTCGGGCTCTCTGCTCAGCAGGGAGCCTGCTTCCTCCTCTCTCTCTGCCTCTCTGCCTGCTTGTGATCTCTCTCTGTCAAATAAATAAATAAAATCTTAAAAAAAAAAAAAAAAAAAAAATTAACATCACCAGCCAAGGCTAGGGAAAGGCCCCTGGCATTAATGATTCTAGCAGGACTTCCTCCAGGAGCCCCGACCTTAGATTCTGTCACAAATATTTTTCCCTTTCCGGGCCCAGCAGGAAACAACTAATTCACCAGATGGTGTCCCCACCGGGGGCTGGTAGCCAGCTCAGATTCTCCTCAGGGCCCAGCCTTCTCCTCAGCCTGGGGCCCAGCCTTGTCAGCCCTATCACAGCATCACAGAGTGGCTTAATTCAAAGAGCTTTCTCTTTCTTTTTTCCTTTTAAGGTGGTTTTTAAAATTCCCTGAGCATTCTGGGCCCCCTCACCCACATAGGGCTGATCAGGCGCCGGCCCAGTCTCACTGATGGTCTAGAGAGTGGAGGACACACCGCTGCGACGGGCCCAGGCCGAGAGGAGGGCCAAGGCGGTCGTACGAGGGAAGGCCTGTCTCTGTGGAAAATGTGTGTGAAGCTTCAGTTCCATCCCGCCTCTGCGCTTATGACCCGAGTCTGCAACGTGCTCGTATCCTCTGGCCTCCTCAGGCTGGGAACACAGGGCACGGATCATGACTTCTAGCTCTACTGCCCCCCGCCCCCCAGCCGCAGGGCTTGAGGGGGGCAGATGCTGAAGCTGCCCTCCTCCAACTTGGGCAGCCTGGGTCTGGGGCCTCGCCCTCCTCCTGCCTTCCACCAGCTCTGGGCTCCCGGGCAAGCCCAGAGCCTCCCTTCCTCAAAAGCAAACATAGCGTGAGGGTACAGCCTGTCCCTCCTCAGGCACAGATCCAGAGTAAGGACTGAGCCAGACCGTGGAAGTGAAAATGTTCAGTGAGCCTCGTGGGGGCACCTCCTTCGCTGTTTCTGAGTTGGGATGTGTGGCAGCTGGGTCCCCTGGCCTCCAGCACTGGCCTCTAACAGCTCCCAGCCTCCCCTCAGGAGCCCCTCTGTCTTCCTTCTCTCAGACCCCCCCCCATCACCCAGACCCACATCACGGACTCCAGGTCCATCTGCATCTGGAAAAACCCAAGGCTCCCCAAACCCGACATCCTTCCCCTCGGCTTTAGAGAAGCATACCTTCCAAACCTTCTTCAACACGAGCAAGCCCAGGGAAAAACCAAGCTCTGGCCCTACCTTCCTGCATCCACCAGACCTCAGCGGGGACTATCTTTCTCGAATTATTGCAGTTAGTTAATGGAGGGGGAATGAGAGCACCAGCGTATCATTTTGCAAACCCTCAGTGAAATAAAGAATCCCGGGGTCAGCCCCCAGCAGCTGCCCGATCACAAGAGAGACCACGGGCCCTTCTGTACCCTTCAGTACCCTTATGGCAGCCCACCCATCACCCATGATGAGTTAGAGCCCAGGGAGCAACCAGCCAGGTCCAGACTGCGGGTCTTCCCCCTGGGGTTACGAGGGAGAGGGAGAAAAGCTGCTCTATATTCCACGGGCCGCAGCCTGTGGATTCCGATCCGTGATGTGGATCCTGATCCAACTGCAAAAAGACTTTGGGAGACTACGGAGAAATTCTAACCACAGACAAGGTGCAGGGTGGTATGAAATAAGTTCTAGAGCCCGGGAGCCTGGGAGCAAGGATCTTTGCCTTTCAGCTCAGCTCGGATAGCAATGCACACGGGACCCTAGATAACCGTTCTTTAGCTCGTCGGTCATCAGAGGGGGCAAATGTTCTGTTCTTCCTGTCCCTGTGTCCTTCCCAGCCCTACGAGGAAGCAGTACTGGTCGGCCGGGCAGGTGGGGACACAGGAGGTCAGAGAGGATGAAGACGGCTGTTGGAACCCAAGCCCCTCCAGCTCCCACATCTACATTCCTTCTGCCCATCAGCCCAGAACAATCTGGCCATTCCAGAGTCCACACATAGGCACGGAGCAGGCCAGAGGCCCCTTCTAACCTCGAGGCAGCTGGGGCAGCTCAGGCCATCCTGACCTCAGCAGGGCATACGCTCTGGGTCTAGCCACGCCAGGTCAAGGGCAGGGTGACCTTGGAGGAAAGACATTCTGCCTTTTCTCTCTAAAAGTTATAGGGGCTTTGTCACCAAAAGCTGTGATTCCCAAATCCGGGCCCATAACCAGTTTTACGGGTCCACAGGAATGTAGAAACATAAATCTGTTCAAGGACTCTCCTCTGAGATCATGTCCACTCTGCTTTCCTGGTACTATAATATCCTTTCTTTTATGAAATGCCAACCACACAGACGGTAGTTAGGTTTTTTGCTTCTTTCTTTCCTTGCATCTCTCCTTTCTCTGAAATGGACATATTTAGCTAGGTTATACACTGGCAACCCTAGAAAGGTCCTTCCCAGTTTTAAACTGGTCTCTTAAATCCCAACTACTGAGATGAAGCTTGCTTTTAGCTCTTTCTTTGTTCTCTACCAATCTCTAAGATTAGTGTCCTAATAAAAGATATCAGATGGCCCCTTCCCTCTCTCTCTCCCGTCCCACTGTCCACATCCAGGCCCCCAGGGAAGGCCGAGGGAGGACATGGTGGGAGTGCTGTCTGGAAACAGATCAGCCAGAACCTTCATCTTGGACTTTCCAGCCTCCGCAATGTGAGAAAATAAATTTCGGTTTTTAAGCCACGTGGTTGTGGTATTTTGTCATGGCAGCCCCAGCTGACTAATGCACGTAGTGCGGTCTCTCCTTTCTCGAGGTTCTGGTCTCATCTGCAAAGGTGAGATAGTCACATTCTGTGAGGCCAGCTGGACCCCAATGCCAAACCGACAGAGACATAAGAGTACAAGATCTCTTCTGAATCCGACACAAAAATCCTCACAAATCAAATCTAACAACATAAAAAGACACACATCATGGTGGAGTAGGAATTCTCCCAGAACGCAAGGTTGGTCTAACACCTAAAGTTCAATTAAAATACCATATCCTATCAATAGAATAAAGGGCAAAAGCCATGATAACCATCTCAACAGACATGGAAAAAGCATTTAACAATAGTCAACATCTCCTCATGAAAAAAAGAGAAAAAAAAACACTCAATAAACTAAAAATGGAAGAGAATTTTCTCAAGCTGACAGAGTATCTCTGAGGGGCGCCTGGGTGGCTCAGTCATTAAGCGGCTGCCTTCGGCTCAGGTCAGGATCCTGGAGACCCAGGATCGAGTCCCACATCAGGCTTCCTGCTCGGCGGGAAGCCTGCTTCTCCCCCTCTCACTCCCCCTGCTTGTGCTCCCTCTCTCGCTGTGTTTCTCTCTGTCAAATAAATAAACAAAATCTTTAAAAAAAAAAAAGTATCTCTGAAAAAGCCAGTTAACATCAGATTTAATGTGAAAAGCTGAAAGCTTTCCCCCTAAGCAAGAAAATCAAATAAAAGACATCCAACTTAGAAAGAAGCAAAACTATGTCTATTTGCATATGACATGATTGTATAAATAGAAAATTCTAAGAAATTTACTAAAGAAAGTATTAAAACTAATGAATTAATTTAGCAAGGTTGCAAGACAGAAGATCAATATACAAGTGTCAACTGTATCTCTATATAGTAACAAGGAACAAACTTGAAAAACTTGAGAAATTAACTCCATTTACAATAGTACAAAAGCAATAAGCTACTTATGAATAAATTTACTATAAGAAGTGTAAAACTCACACTCAGGAGACTATAAAATATCTTTTAAAAAAACAAAGAAGTCCTGTATAAATGGAAAAACATCTCTTGTTCATCAAAAGAGTAGCTATTGTTAAGGTGGCAATACTTCCCAAATTGATCTGCATCAAAATCCCTATCAAAATCTCAGTTGGCTTTTTTTTTTCTTTCAGAAATTAGCAAGCAAATCCTAAAATTCTTATGGAAACACAAGGGACCCAGAACAGCCAAAATAAATTCTGAAAAAGAAGTCATGCTTGGAGAATTCATTTCCTCATTTCAAAATTCACTTCAATACCATGGTAATTAAGACCGTATAGGACTAGCACAGAATAGACAAATACATCAATGGGACAAGAGTAAAAGCTCCAAAATAAGCTCTCATATTTATAGTCAATGGATTTTTTTAGAGGTGTCAAAAAAATTCAATGGGGAAGGAACTGTCTTTTTTTTTTTTTTTTTAAAGATTTTATTTATTTGACAGAGAGAAACACAGCGAGAGAGGGAACACAAGCAGGGGGAGTGAGAGAGGGAGAAGCAGGCTTCCCGCCGAGCAGGGAGCCCGATGTGGGACTCGATCCTGGGTCTCCGGGATCATGATCTGAGCTGAAGGCAGTCGCTTAACCAACTGAGCCACCCAGGCGCCCCAGGAACTGTCTTTTCAACACATGGGCTGGGACAACCGGATACCTACATACAAGAGAATGAAGTTGGAGCTCTACCTCAGACCATATATAAAAATTAACTCAAGGTGAATCAAAGACTAAATGTCAGAGCAACAACTACAAAACTCCTAGAAGAAAACTGCTGACCTCTTAGAGGTCAATTCTCATGAGCTTAGATTAGGCATTTCACGGTTGCCTAAGGCTGGAGGAGGGAGAAATGGGGGGATGAAAATGTTCTGTGTCTGCCTGTGGCGATGGCTACACAGCTCTGAGAATGTACTCAAAACAGCTGAACTGCACTCTTTTTTTTTTTTTTTAAGAAATGCTGTTTTTTTTTTTTTTTAAAGATTTTATTTATTTATTTGACAGAGAGAAACACAGCTAGAGAGGGAACACAAGCAGAGGGACTGAGAGAGGGAGAAGCAGGCTTCCCGCCAAGCAGGGAGCCCGATGTGGGACTTGATCCCGGGTCTCCAGGATCATGACCTGAGCTGAAGGCAGTCGCTTAACCAACTGAGCCACCCAGGCGCCCCTGAACTGCACTCTTTAAATAACTGGATTGTGTGGTATGTGAATTCTATCTCCATAAAGCTGTTATTAAGAAGACAGCAAGAGGATGAGACTCGACTGCACATCTGCATCCCCCAGTGTGGCCCCCAACCAGGAGTATCAGCAGCATCTAAGAGCTTTCCAGACCTACAGAATCAGAAACTCAGAACTGGAGCCCTGCAACGGGCCCTCCAGGTGATCCTGAAACTCACCGCAGCTGGGGACTCCTGCATAGACAAGGTAGTTCTCAACTTTGATTATGTGTGGCAATCACAAAGGGAACTGTGCAGAAAACACGCACACCCTGGCCCCTCAAACAGACCTGGTAAATTAGACTCTGGACAGAACTCGGGATATGCGAATGTTTTGAAGCTCCCGTGTGAAAGCAGTGTGTCCCCAGGGTGAAAAGGATTAGAAAGTGAAGGCCTTCTGCTCTTCAGTCACTCAATTTGAGAGTTTGGCCCAGGCCCAGCTCACTACCGCCACCTGGTGGCCATACTGGGGAAGGACTCTATATCTTGCTTCTGCTCCTAGCCCCCGCCCCCACAGCCAGAGAGCCCTGGATGGGGTTCAGGGACCCCGATCCTCCCACTGCTGAGGTCAGTATGTGAGTGGGTGAATGTGGTTGCCAGAAGGTAATGTCAAGTCATCTGGCTGAGCCAGGAGACCTGTGTATGACAAAGCCCCACAGACAGCTAATGGAAAGACCTTTTCTTTCCTCAATAGGCCGAAATTCTGGGTTTTTACATAAAACTTGTAAGTTTGTGGAAACCTTTTCATTGTTATATTTAACGAGTCACCCAAACACAATTTTTAACTGAGCAGGTCAATCTGGGGGTCAGGCCCAGCCCCCAGGGCGGCACAGACATACATAGGTCCCGAGAGGGCAGTCACACAGCATCAGCCGTTTAAACTCTGAACGGTGGCCTGCTGGTCGTTAGATGGCCATGTGCCAAGCCCCTGGAGTGGCCCCATCTACCAACCTGACTCCTGCCCGGGACCCTCAGTGTCCCGCACGACCAGGAACCTGCAGGGTTAACACCTGGCACCACAGGGGTCAGGACTGGATGCTGCTTCTGAATGTCCACAACCCTGACCGGTCCCAGGGCTGCCACAGCTGTCAAATACTCTGAACATCCCCAGCGCACACACCTCTCCAAGCATGCCCATGGGTGAGTGAGCTGGGGCTGGGCGTGTTTCCATTTCACCGGTCACTTCCAGAAGGTGAAGGAGTAACAGAACCGACGAGGGTCCACAGGAACCCTAGCCCCCTCATGTCCAGCCAGCCACAATCTCACCATGCACCGGGAGAGGGACACCTGGATGGGGCAAGGCTCACCTGGCGGTAGGTGCAGATGATGATTTCCCGCAGGTGATAGTGCATGGGCGTCATGGTCTCACTGACGGTGTCCAAGGCCGCATCTACCTCCTTCTTCACGCGGTGCCCATCAGGCAGCAGCTGCACCACCTTCATCACCACCTGGGGCCAAGGAAGCACAGACAAAACCAAGGGGGGTGGTAGGTGGGGCCTCCAGCCCCTGCAACAGGCTCACTGCACACGAAGGGCCCCCTCAAGGCCCACTCCATAAGTGGTGCTGGGAAAACTGGATATCCACATGCAAATTTAACCCAAAATGGATCAAGGACCTAAACACAGAGCTAAAGTCAAAAAATTCATAGAAGAAAATACAGAGGAAAACTTCATGACATCATGTGGGGCAGTGGCTTCTTGGACAGGACATCAGACGTACAGGCAACGGAAGAAAAGACACCATCAACAGCATAAAAAGGTAACTAACAGAATGACAGGCAATATTTGTAAATCATATACCTACTAAGAGATTGATATCCAGAATATATTTAAAAATGCCTGTAACTCAACAACAAAACAAACCAAATCAGAAATGGGCAAAGAGTGTGAACAGACATTTTCTCACAGAAGACATAGTCGGCCAACAAGCACCTGGAAAGATGTTCAGCATCACTCATCATCAGGTAAATGCGACTCAAAACCACAACGAGAGACCACCTCACATCCACCAGGATGGCTACTATCAGAACAGAAGACAAGTGTTGGAAAAATGTGGAGAAACTCAACGTCTTGTGCTTTGCCGGTGAATACGTAAAATGGCGCCATGCCACAGACAACAATATGGCCGCCATTTAAAAATTCAGCAGGTTACCGTACAATGCAGCAGTTCCCCCTCTGAAAGTGCAAGCAGATATCCAGGCATGTCTTTGTGCTCCCATGTTCATAGCAGCATGAGTCACAATCTCCAAAGGGTAACAATAACCCGAGTATCCACCAACACGTGAGTGGATAAACAAAATGTGGTCCATATGTACAGTAGGATGTTACTCAGCCTTAAAAAGGAGTGAAAGCCAGTAGACCCTCAATGTGGATGAATACTGAGCACATTATGCTAAATGAATAGACCAGACACAAAAGGACAAATACTGGATGATTCCACTTATATGAGTCAAATCCACAGAGACACAAAGTAGTCACCAGGAGGTGGGGAGGGAGCAACAGGGAGTCACTGTTTCATGGGTATGGTTGGTTTGCAATGAAGAGAAAGTCCTGGAGATGGACGGTGGTAATGGCTGCAGGATAAAGTGAATGAATGCGGTGCCACAAGACTGTACACTAAAGAGAGTTAAAATGGTAAACCATACGGTAGGTACATTTTACCACAGTGAAGAAGATTAAAAATCTAAGAAACAGCAAATCGGCAAGGAGAAGGAAGAGAAGAGCTTCGGGAGAGGGAATAGCATATGCAAAGGTCGAGAAGCTGAGGGAGTTGGGCAGGTTTGAGGGCGCATGCAAAGGCCAAGGGTAACGGGACAGCGGGGACAGCTGGGGAGGCCAATCTGATGAGGCCAGGCGACGGGGCAGAAGCCAACCACAGCACCAACACCAGAGAGCCCCAGGCAGCTCTGAGTGCCACGTTCCCCCTCCCCTCCATAAGCAGGGTGCTTGGCTGATGACATGTGGCAAGTACACAGTACAGGGGTGACTGAATCAGAAATGTGAGAGGTCGTCCCCCCAGTGCCGTGGACTGGAACAGGGGTGAGGTGGGACAGACCATGGCCCCGACCAGCCACAGCTGGGGCCCAGGCAACTGGGAGGCAGTTGTCACCCAGATGAGATGTGGTCAGGGACCTCCCCCAGGGCTCAGAGCAGCCCAGCAGCAGGGCCAAGTGGAGGAGGGGATCAGTCTAACCCCCTCTTCTCCAAGAGCCCAGAGCCAAGCTGACCTGTGCTTTGGTTTACTCATCTGTGATATGGGAGCAGGGAGGCATGAGATGATGAGATGGAAGAAGGTGACGTGATTAAGAGGAGCTCTGAAGATCCCCCAGACCTGCCAGCAAGACTCGCCGTCTCCCCTCACCCAGGTGTCCCCAGGGGGCCCCGTGAGGCATGCTCACCTCAAACTCGCCCTTGGTGAACTTGGCATTAGGTACGCTCACGAGCTCCTCCTCGCCCACCTCGGGGAAGCCCTGAGGAAGGACAGCTGCTGGGAAAGGGAGCACGTCCGTCCAGGTCGTGCCCTTCCCCACATGAGGAACCCCTTGATGCTAGCGCCCAGGCCCTCTGTCTAGGACTGATGGGACAGGCTCTGGGACAACAGCATGTACCACCCCTGTCCCCCACATGCTCCTGCCACAGCAGGGTCCCAGGGGCTGAGCAGCAGCCTGCCCTTTGCAGGCGGGACAGGCCGCACATACCTGGATGTGCCAGAAGGCGAGCACGGCCACCACCATGGCAGTCGTGGTCCGGCCCTGGCCACTGAGGCAGCTAAACACGAAGCCAGTGCCCGGGTCCTTGGCAAGGGCAGCCCGCAGAGTCTCGAACAGACGGTCAAAATCCTGGGTGGGGAGACAAGGGTCTGAGTCAGGCAGCCAGTGCTCCAAGCTGCAGACTCCAGATGTGGCCCACTGCTCCAAGTGGCGACCCTGAAGCAGCAGTCCTGGGGCAGCGGGGCACAAGACGGCATGCTTCTGAACAGCTACGCCCCTGGACATCGTCCCGCCTCCCCCGGGCACCGGGGCCAGCCACGTGAGCAGACACACACACACACACACACACCCTCCAGCAGGCAGGACGCACAACATGTGTACACCACACCCACGTGCTGTGTCCCCCAGGGCTGTGCAGGGACCCCTGGCTGGGCTGCTTGCCTGAGAGGGACCCAAACCAGGTCCCAGCCTGAGGGCAGGGGTCTGACCTCAGCCGGTCACTGCAGCATGGGTCCAGCAGGGGGCGACAAACAACAGACAAGGAGACCCACAGAGGCAGGAACCACCAGCCAGCCCCTTATGGGGGTGGGGGTGAAGGTGGGGAGGGAGTCAGAGGTCCCCACGGGCACCTAGGCCAGAACCACACCCCGCACAGACACACCACCCAACCAACCAATGTGTCACAGCGACCCGCACGAAGTAAGGGCTGGGCACACACCACAGACGTGCGCACGGACCTTAAGACACTAACTACACAGACTCCTGCAAAGGCACAATCCTGCAGAGACCACACACACAACACACAACAGCCTTGCTCATACACAAGCCCTCCACAGCCCCATACGCACTCCACACCACGCAGGTACCTGGACACGCCTGCCATGTACCCCCGGGGAAAGACAGCATGTCCGTCGGACTCCAGACCGACACACTCCACAGTGACCCCCACACACTCCGAACACACTTCTCCCGCAGACGCACGCTCATCGCAAACACCGTGGATACACCTCCCCCCACACCTGAGACACAAATAAGCACACACGTGCGCACACGGGCTGCAGACATGAAGCGTGGAGGGAGTGAATAAACCACGTGGTCGTATCCGAGGGCTCATGGAACAAGCTCCCAGGCCCTCGGGGGAGCTGCGCCCACAGCCAAGGCCCAGGTCAGAGCGGGGGTGGGCGAGGGCCTCCTCTGGCTGCCCAGAGGCCCGGCCGGCACAGCCCCCTCACCTGCTCGCGGGGGGCGCAGAAGTCCGGCAGGGGGATGCGGTGGTAAGTGAGGCCAGGGCAGGCCCCGCGCTGCCGGGTGAAGACCTCCTGTGTGGTGAGGCACGTCTGGAACCTGCCGGTCGGCGGACCCCCCGTGCCCGGGAGAGGCATACTCAGGTGGGCCTTCAGCTGGGACTCCAGGTTCTAGAGGAGGGTGGGACAGAGGGCTCAGGCCGCCAGCCCCGGAAGGCCAGAGTCTGCCATGGCCAGGACCAGCCCTGGCTTCCAGGTGCACCCCGGCCCCTTCCTGAGCCTTAGGGGTCAGAGCCAGACCCAGAGCCAGGGAGATGGCCAAAGTGTGAGTCCCGAATCAATCGCTCCCTGAGTCTGCTCTTCTTGGGGCCTCAGTTTCTCCTTCTTACAAGAGAAGCACGGGACCTTCTAAAGACCCTCTCTGGCCCGTTTCCCAGAAGGCCTCCAAGGTAGGGGTGTGTAGAGGGCAGGAGGGCCTCACCTCAAGCTGGTCGGAGGCCATGGGAGGCCCAGGCCACTGCAGGCTGTGGGTGAGTCCGTCACACTCCAGCACGGCCTCCTCCCTCAGGTTGACCCACACAACATGCTGTAGCTTCCTCTTGGCATCAGTCAGGTAGGCCAGGATGCTCCCCAGGGCCTGGGGGGGACCATCAGTGGGCCATCAGTGAAAGGGCTCAACCACCCCCTGCCCCCCAGGTAGACCCGGGCCCCCTGGGGCGGTCACCTTGGTGCTGGGCTGCGCCGTGCCGTAAATGGGCATGCGGGGAACCCGGCGGAAGTTGGCCACATTCATCTCCCTGACGGTGCTGAGCACGTCCAGGGAGATGAGGTCGTCCGCCACCTGCAGGGAGAGCAGCACACCTGGGACCTCCAGCAGCTGACGGAGATTCAGAGCCTGGCCCACGGTGGGGCCGGGGAGGGCAGGGAGAAGCACGTCACGGTTTACAAGCACATTTGCACACTGAGCACTTCACCACTGCCCGGCAAGGAGAAAGGCGATAGATGAGGACCAAGGCTCTACACTGAGAGGCGGGTGGCAAAGACATCCGAATCAGGCCTCCTGCCTCCTCGCCTGCAGCACATGGGCTCGAGAATGGTGAGAGGGAACGACAACAGAGGCAGAAGCTGCACATGCTTCCTAGGGCCTGTAGTCAACCCCACACCACTCACAGCAAGTCTGCCGCCCCAAAGGCCATTGCCCCTTCATCTTCTGGGAAGGAGGGCAACATCTAACCCAAGCCCTCTGGAATCAAGGGCCCACCAGCCCCGGGGCCAGCCCACACTCATTCCCACTGCCCCCGCCAGCCGGTCACACTCACCAGGGAGCCCTTAGCGATGAGGTCCCCCACGGCCATAGGCCCCGCTGAGCTCAGTGTCACAGGCAGGCGGTAAAGCTCGGGATGGGCACATAGCCAGCGGCTGAAACTGAGGGCGAAGGCCAGCGGGTACTGCCACCCAAGGCAGAGAGAGATGGGGGTTCAGGGCCACGTGGCCATCCCAAACTCTCCCGGCTGGCCCTGTGTGGGGAAACCCCATGACCATCCATCATGGTCCAGAGCAGGGAGGAAGGGGTGAGGCACGAGGACCAGGAGGTCCTTCCAGGCCCTGATGCCCCGGCCGGCCGAGAGTACAGAGACTGGGGCCCAGGACAGAGAGACGTGGGCCCGCCCTCTGCCTGACCTGCTATAAGACCACCACTCTGTTGGGGTCTCTCCATGCCCCCCACACCCACCTTCCTCTGGAACCAACGCACACATCCCTGCTCTCCTCCCCAACTCCACAGGGGTCCTCGGCAACCCCACGCCAGTCACTGTGGGGGACAGGGCTGGAGGGACCTCAGGAGGAGGGCTTGTGCGTCCTCCCCCAGCCCCACCTGCTCATGGAGATAGTGGTTGAACAGGATCAGGTAGAAGTAACGCTCCAGGCTCTGCAGCGCCCTCTGCCGGATACTGTGCTGGCTGCAGCTTCCCTGAGAGAAGGTGAGCAGGAAGGGGGTCAGGTGGTAAAGACAGGGTTCCCCGGGGCCACTCTGTCCCCAGCCCTGAAAGGGCAGGAGTTAAGCCTCAGAAGTCCGCAGGATACAATCTACCCCTCCCTTTATAGCACAGTTCTGCCAGGCTGGAAATTCTGCCCAGCATCTAACGCTCTCCCATTTGCTGCGATTAGTCTGTGGTGCAGGGGAATCTGTTGGTGACCAGCCCCCACCCTCGCTATCGACACAGGGACCACCTCCGGTTCTGTGCTCAGACACTGGCTGGGATGTCCCCCTCCCCCCGCCTTTGCACCAAGCCATGCACATGCCAGGCCGTGCACAATCGTGTTGAGGAAGCAAGTATATAAACACCAGAGGCCCTCCCTTAAGAACTGTGACCCACCCCACAAACAAAAAGACCCTCAAAACAGTGCTCCAAGGGGGCCATGATTTTTACCCTTACTTTACATAGTTTCTGAAAAATGAGCTGACTTGCTCAACGATGCCACTGATGGCAAGGAGAGCTAGATCCACAAACAATGTCCTGAGCCCAGCCAGCACGCTCTGGGGGTGAGGAGCTGTCAGAGAGAACCCCAAGCTCCCTCTCTCCACCTTTGGACCTCAGGGTTCGCAGGCTGGGTCAGTACCACCTTCTGGAGGACAAGTGAGATTCAGAGAGGCCCGAAAGGTCAATCCCTTGGATTACATTGAACCTCATCTTTGGGAATCCAGGCCAGAGGTCGGCAAAAGTCTACTTCTATAAAAGGCAGTAAATATTCTAGGGTCTCTGCTTTACCTGCCCAACTCAGCCGCTGCAGCGTGGGAGAGCCAAGGATAGCACTGAACTGTGTCCATGTTTCAATAAAACTTATTCACGAAAACAAGGCAGCTGGTTGGAAATGGCCCACAGGTCACCATTTGCCAACCTCTGATCTAGACTAAGGGGTAAAGAACCCTAAATACACAACAGCTTCATTTTCATGAAGTTATCTGGATGCAAAAGAATCTACATTGAGGAGGAACTGGAAACAACTCAACTGTCCGACCAGAGAGGCGTAGTTAGTAAACCATGACAAGTGACATCCCAGGGACACCTGCTGCGTGCCAGGCTCCCTTCTGAGGCTTTCCTGGCTCTTATCTCAGCTGAGCCTCACAACTCTATCGGGAGTTATTGTTTGTGGCTCCCTTTTACAAGTGGGGAAACTGAGGCACAGAGCAGTGAAGCAGGTGGCCGGCATCCACACACCTGTAGGTGGCAGAATCGGGACCGGACCCCACGTGGTCAGGCCAGAGGCCACACTCTTAACCTAGCAGGCCGAGGATGGCTAAAAGTGACACAGCCGGCAAGAACAGCGATGATGAAAGCAGGGATGGCACGGAGCGGGAGACGGGGGGGGGCGGGGGGGGACGATAGGGGGAGACAGCTGAGGGGAAAGGCTACCAGCAGGCCACAAACATGTCCTGGGGCACCTGAACCAAGAATGTCCCAAGCAAAGCGCGTGGACGGAAACCAGCCCAGCTCCCGGCAGCTGCGCTGGCATGATGGGTGTTTCTGCCTGTTCCAATTTGTCAATTTTCCATATTGTACTACTGCTTTCAAAAGATATATTTTTTTAAGTGTCAAAGAAGAAAAAGTCTCTGCGGGCTGCAGATTCCTTCCACACACTGTGTGCAAACCCTGTCCAGACAAGAGCCTCTCCCCAGAGCGGAGGGACAGAGCCGCTGAAACAGCCCAGGCCCATGACCCTTCCAGAAGCAGCAGGCTGGACCCGACCCTAGCCTACCCAAGGCAACAGCAAGGGACTGAGGGCGGGGGGAGCCGGGAGCAGTCTGGGAAGTCTCTGGCTCCAGAGGCCCCCGGCACCCCCGCCAGCAGCCCCTTCCTCCATCCTGTTTATTCCGCAGCTAGGGAACCTGGCCAGGGAAAGTAAACTTCCCCTCTTCCTTGTCCGTCCTTCCTGCAGGCCCAGCTCCTCTACGTCCCCTTCCTCTGCACGCCTCTCTTCTCTGGGAGATGCAGCAACCAGGAACAGTCAGTTGGAAAGAAGCCGGTCCACAGGTTTCCCAAGATGAGGTCGCGGGACTTGAGCAAAAGCAGAGCCTCTCCAGGCCTCACCTGCGCTGGGCTCCCCGGCCGGGCGCCTTCCAGCTCCCTCTGGCGTTCCAAGATCACCTCCTTCAGGTCATACAGCTCAGCACAGGCAGTGAGAGCTCTGTCCACCTGGGCCACGCAGGGGAGCAGAGGGCCAGGGAAGGATAGCGGAGATGGAAGGGAAGAGAAAGGACAAGAATGGTTTGTTGAGAAGGGGGCAGTGGGGACGCCTGGGTGGCTCACTTGTTAAGCATCTGCCTTCAGCTCAGGTCACGGTCCGGGGGTCCCAGGATCGAGCCCCACATCGGGCTCCCTGCTCAGCGGGAAGCCTGCTTCTCCCTCTCTCACTCGCCCTGCTTGTGTTCTCTCTCTCACTATTCTTTCTCTATCATAAATAAATAAAAATCTTTAAAAAGGAGGAGGAGGAGGAGGAGGAGGAGGAGGAGACGATGACGACAACAACAGCGGCGGCAGCAGCGCAGGGTAGGCAGGGAGCCCACCAGCAGAGGCGCGCACACCCCTCCACCGCCCAACCCCCAGCCCCCGGCTCACCTCGTCCACCACCTTCCTCCCCTGAGGCACTACATGCAGGAAGCTCTGGATCAGCTGGAGCTGCTCCAGGGGCAGCGGCCTGGACTGCAGGGGGGCAGCCCTGACGAGGAAGGGGTCAGTAGCAGAGGCAGTATCCCCAAAGGCCTCTACCACCCCCCATTCACATGCTGCTGAGGGGCACTGGACTTCAGGTTCCAAGTCTTCCTTCCCATTCAGGTTGGGGGAAGCAAGGAGTATGTTCCCCAGTGGGGAAACTGAGGCCCAGAAAGGTCAAGCGACTTTTCCCACATCAGCAAGTTTGTGGCAACCCAGGAAATGAACCCCACACGCCCCACCTCCAGCTCTGGCCCTGGGCTCCTGACGGGGCCCCAGCACTCTGGCAGCCCTGCCCCCTCCTCTCCTCATCCCCGTGCCACCGTGGGACACTCACTCCGGCCTCGAGGCAGCCCCGCTGTGGTGAAACAAGACGAGGGTACCCAGGGTCATTCCCAGGTTGGTCCTGCCCACGCCTGTCTGGCAGCTGAAGAGGAGGGCAGGGGGAGGCTCGTGGGCGGCTCGCAGCGGCAGCAGGCTGGGGGTTTCCTGGGAGAGACGGTGGTCATCAGCAACAGCGTGACCAAGGCGGGGGGTCATGCATCGGCCGATCTGCACCCCTTTGGCAAGGGGGGGCCCACACAGGTGGCTCAGCCGCTTTTGCCAAACTTCAAAGCAGAATGTGCTCCACCTGCCCCGAGGGGCGCGGCCCTGCCTCTGCGTCCAGGCCCTGGGGGCTCAACCAGCTGGTCCTGGGAGGGAGACTGTCAGAGTGACATGCACACTAAGGAAGGTGGCCTCCCGCAGGGACTGGGAAAGAAGCACCACCGGGACTCAGGAACACCAGCTCAAGATGGTACAGATAAGAATGTTTTAGCCCCAATAACCTGATGTCTAGAGAGGTCAGGCGATTTGCCCAAGGTCACACAGCAAGTCACAGCTGAGTGTGCCCAGAGCCCAGGCTTCAGGCTGTCAGTCTGGGCACCGTCATTACAGAATGCACAAATATGCACACCATACAGACACACACCCACACCCACACACCTTCCACCTCCTACACACCACAGAGGGAAGCCTGCCTCCGAGGAAGGCCTGAGGCCACACTCACCCTGAGCATCACCACGGAGACAGGGCCTGGACCCAGAGCGGCTCTCCAGGCTCCTGGCCCTACTCTGCGCCCTCACCGCCCGCTCCTGCCCTGACTTACCCGGAGGATGCTCACAAAGGCATCAAACTGGGCTTCCAGGGGGGCCCCTTGCTCAGGCAGGGGCAGGCGGTAGTACCTGCCAGGCGAGGGGGAGAGACCTGTCAGGCCAGCCTCACAGCCCAGCAGCCCCCCTACCCCTGCATTCCTGCGGGAGATGGGTGTGGGGAGCTCGGCCCAACCTGCAGACAGTACAAGTGAGGCCACAGCTGGGGAACTGGGCCGGGGGGCAGCCCTGCCCAGCACGCTGGCATCGCTGCGGCCTGAGCCACCCACGGACCCGGGGAGGCCTGGCCCTCGGTACCTGTAGGCGGGCTGCTGGAAGAGGGGGCGCTTGTACACCTCCTCGGTCACCTGCACATCGTCCTCGCCCTGGATGGCCACCGCGTGGGGCTCCCCCAGCAGGTCCTCGGTGTTGTGGTAGACGTGGTACGTGTTCTCGCTCAGCTGGGCAAAGTCACGGATCTGAGTGGAGGAGTGGGGGCCAGAGGGCCGTTACTGACCTGCAGGCCCCTCCTGGCCTTCCCGGCCGAGGTCTAGAGCGAGACCACACAGAGGCCATGGCCGGGCTGCTCTCCCTCCAGGGGAGCCAGGAGCTCTGTGCCCTGGGACGCCTCATGGGATGGACGTGGCCAGGGGCTCGAGGGTGGCCACCTATACCCAAGATGACACGGTCCACGCTGGGGCCAGGGAGGAAGTGCCCTGCCCTGCCCTGCCCTGTAGGCAGCAGGAATCAGCTAAGCCATCAGACTCAAGGCCAAGGGAAGCTCAGTCAGCTGGGTGCTAGAGGAGATATGGCCCCAAAGGGAGATGGGAGACAACCAGGTCCCTGCCCATGGGAGTCTCTGGGGGCAGTGGGCCACGCCCTCCGCGCACACACCTCTGTCGTGGGCCCACAGCCTCAGAAACCTTGACAGGCCTCCAGGCTGTGAAGGAGAACAGAGGCCCATCGAGGAGAAGTGACTCACCAGGGCGTCACAGCTCCCAGAGGCTGCCCCTCTGTGCTGGGGCTCCTAGTCTAACACTCCTTCTACTCCACCAGGCCCCTGCTACATAAGGGTGCTGAGCGCAGAGAGGATACACAGGGTGGGAAAGGGACGGAAGCAAACAGAGCTTCCGGGAATAGGAAGAGTCCTTCCTCTGGTTGCCCACGACCTGGTCTTGCAGACAGCTACTTGCCCAAGTGGGGCAGAAAAGTGAGTGAGCACGGGCTGGTGAGGGCAAAGTGGGGCCGAGGGGCCACGGCCCCAACGCAGCTGCCCACGGCCTGCCAGGGAGGGGGGCCTCCACCCATGCGGGCGACCCTCACCTCTTTCCGGATGGCCAGCTCTAAGCTCTCCGCCTGGATCCCAGGCCCCAGGCCCTGGAGGTTCTCGTGAAGATTCTGCTTATCTCGAGGTGTGTAGGGCACGAAGTCCTCATCGGCACGCAGAAAGAGCACGGGCTCCTCCCGCACACAGAAGACGATGCCCTCCTGCCAGGAGCCAAAAGAAGAAAAAAGTGTCACCACTATCCAGCACGGGGACCCGACCTTCTGCCTCCTCTCTGTGCCTTTGCACAGACCAGTCCTGCCTCTTTGAAACCTGTCACTCCCACCCTGTCCCCGCCACATGAATCCTACCCAGTAAACTAAGCTCAGTCTAAATGCCACCTGTTCCTGCCTGTCCCTCTTCTCAGGGTCCTAAAGTCCCCCCTTTGCCTGAAGCTCCTGGTGTTAATTTCTGCTTCATCCTCACGTGATCAGTGAATACATCTCCCTTCATGGACTATAGCTTCCTTACAGGGAGAACCTTATCCTGATCATTTTCACAACCCTACTCTCCTGGGCACGAAATGCCAGATAAATCAAGTACATGATAAACACTGGGGGAAAAAATGAATGCCCACCACCACCATAAAATCATTCACTCACTGAGCACCTTGCAGAGAGAGAGAGATGTGGGCAGGCCCCTCCTGGGGAACTTGCAGTCAGGGTGGGAAGACAGGACCCGCCCAGAGCTAACAGCCCACCCCACTCTGGTTCACTTGGGGACTCTCCAGCTAAACCCCAGGCCAAAACAGATGCGGGCCACCCACGTGGACCCTGCAATCACAGGGGGCCGTCAGGCACACGAAACCCCTCCCCAGCATCAGGCAGGAAGGAAGAGTGATTAAGCAGGCATTTTGAGTCTACATGCCTAGTTGGGGTCCAGGGACACCACTCCTCAGCTGCATCGCTCATCCTCCCTGGGCCTCGGTTTCCTTCTCTGTGAAATGGGAGTAACTGCCTTGCCTTCGTAGGGCTGACGCAAGGACCTGTGTCTGCTGTGGTCACCGTGCTGCGCCTCTCTTGTTATGGCCTGGACCCTCTATCACCCTGCCGCCATTCTCATTTCTCCAAGGTTCTCAAAGTGGGGTGTAAAGGGGCTTCCAACCTCAGGACCCCCATGTACACACATGACAGGGCAATAAATATTGACCCAGAATTTCCCAACCATGCCGACCCCAGTGATCATCATGGCATTCAAAACCTGGCAAGGAGTGGTCTGGGTTCCCAGCCACCCTCCCCATCATGTGACCAGGCTTCTCCCAAGGGCCCCTTTGCTAGATGTGGAGGGCTAGACCCTGCCTGGAACCTGCCCTGCTTACCCTGTGTCCATCCTTCTGGAGTTTCTGGAGGACCCGCCTGAATCCAGAGAGGCTGGGCTGTCCCATGCCAAACACGGTGGGCCCACCCCGCACTTGCCGGAAGTTGGGGGCCCCACAGCTCTGCACAGTGCCCAGGACATCCATCTTCTCAGTAACATCCTGCACAAGGAAGTAGCGTCCCTGGCAGGGGAAGAGCCACAGGGGGTTACTCAGATGGCTCGGGGACATCTTCTGTAGGTGGGGCTCTGTCCCAGGCCCTAGACTATGGGGAGCAGAGAGACGGGGCGGGGGACATGGTCCTCAAGTTGTCTTCAGGCTTTTGGAAAAGACAAACAAAATATGTGATCATCTGTGATCCCAAGAAGGGTGTCATTTAGCATGGGAAAGGGAAAAACAACTCCTCCTGATGGGGAATCAGAGAAGGCTTCATGTAGGAGGCAGCATTGGAGCCAGGGCTTGAGGAAAGAAAGCAGGAGCAGGAAACTGAGGCTGGCTCTAGGATGGGGCCTGAAGCTCTACAGGAAGAAGGCAAATGTCTCCCTTAGCCAGAGGAAGGGCTTGGAGCAGAGGCCCAAGCAGAGAGTCACAGGCAGAGTGAGAGGAAAAGTGTACTAGCCCCTTCCTGAGGTCCTGAAACTCTGAGGATGGATGGGGCTCTCTCCTCCCTGACTGGGGGTGAATGGATGCAATGAGAACAGGGTAAAGGGTGGGAGCAAGAGACGTCAGGGGCATTCATTCCTGGGCACAACAGAGCTCAGACATCGCCTGGCCATGCCCCTCCAACGGGACCCGCACATTGCCTGACAGATCAGAGATGGAACCCGTTCTTCCAGACACCAGAAAACTCCAGCTACTCTTTCAACAAGCACAGTTTGATCAGCATGATTATCCATTCGCTGACTATTTACTGCATGCCTACGTGGTGCTAGAGCACTGCTCTAGGGCCGGGGGATACAGCAGGGAACAAGAAAAATGAAAGTAACCTGAGCATGTGGACCTGGCTTGCTAGGGATACGTGAGGGGAAAAGACAGCTAAGCCAGAGCAGTTCTGGAGCACAGAGAATGGGATGGAGATCCCCCAGCTCGGGATCCCCCCTGACTCTGTACTCCCTCCTGCTCCGAGGACAGGGAGTGGGAAGGCGGGGCCACGCAGGGACCTGCCAGAAGAGATGAGTAGAGGTCTCCACGGAGCAGGGGGCACGGCCCCAGGAAACCAGGGTTGAGAGGAAGTGGGTGAGGACTCCAGAGGATGGGATGAGGACACGAAGCAGAGAAGGGGTCAGTGGGGAAAGTAGGAGGGAGGGACCCTGTGAGGAAGGAGGACCAGAGCGGGCTGGGGGAAGCTGAAGGGGGAGGGAGGGGCTGGGCTGCCCTCACCTGCACCAGGTAGTGCTCAGGGGTGGCACTGGAGAGTCGGCCCAGCGTGTAATGGGCCTTGAGCAGCTCCTCATGGATCTGGAACTCCTCCCTGCAGTTGTACCTGTCAGGGCAGAAGAGCCTGGGTCAGGAAAACTTCATGGTCAAGACAGCTTCCACCCTCACCAGAACCCACAACAGGAGCAGACCACCCGCACCCACGTGGCTACCCCTCTGTAGCAGAGACAGCCTGCTGTCCCAAATATCCGTCCTCCCCCTCTTCCTCAGCAACAGAGCCCTGGAATTGTGCCTGGGCCACTGGGCTGAGGACTACATTTCCCAGCGACCCTTGCAGCTATAGGATGGTCATGTGATTATGTTTTGGCCAATGGGATATGAGGAGAAGTGATAATGTCTACAACTTCTGGGGCATTCCCTTAAAGGAGAAGTGGGTGCCTTCTACTTTCTCTCCAGAAATGATGGTGAGAGGTATGTGCTGATGATGGTGGGGAAACAAGAGAGAAGGGGCCCAGCTGATCACAGAGCTGCCATTCCAGCCTGGCGTGCCTCCTGGAGTCTTGTGCAGAGAGATGCTTCAGTCTTACATAAGGCCTCCTATTCAAGGGTTACTTGGGTTCCGGGGGACCCTTCCATCAGACTGTCTCTGAGAACAATCCCATGACACAATGAGGGGGCTCAGGACACAGGCTTTGGGGTTGCATGACCTGGGCATGAACCCAACTCCACCACTTAGCAACTTTGGAATTACTCACACTCTCTGTGGCTCTCTTTCCAGTAATTCTCACCTCCTAGGGCTGCTGTGAGAACTCAAGGCACTACTGAACAGAAATGCTCAGCCAAGGGCTTTGGGCACAGTAAGTATTTATTAATAAAATTATTTTTACCAGTCATAGTACTAACTCTACATGGGACCATTTCAAATAAAACCCATGGGTATAAAACAGATTCCTGTAGATACTAAACCGGGATGGATCTGTCTGTCCTTCTGCTCAAGACACGAGAAGCTTCTGTGCTGGCTATAGACACTTGCGCCCTGGGTTCTGCTCCTCTTTACAAAAGAACTGTGTCCCGGAAAGGCAGGGCAGTGAAATGAATGGGGCAGAGGAGCCCCAAGCAAGGAGTCGAGAGACTTGGGGGTCCCACTGCCCACTCGGCCTCCATCTCACCACATGTAGACAAATCCCCCTACCCCCGGAAGCTTGGTTTGTGTATTTAAATCCAGTTTTCACATCTGATCTAAAAATTATTAGATCAGGAGTTAGCAAACCTTTTATAAGAATGGGACAGTAAATCATTTTGGCTCGCGAGCCATACAGTTTCTGTTGCAACTGCAACTCTACTATTCAAGTGTTAAGCGTCCACAGACAGTATGTAAATGACTAGGAGTGGCAGTGTTCCAATAAAACTTTATTTACAAAAACAGATGTTAGGTGGGATGTGGCCCACAGGATACAGTTTGCGAAGCCCTGTGTTGGGTGGTCATTAAGGTCCCTTCCCCCCAAACATGCTATAACCCCAGGGGTGCTGGGCACGTGCTGGATCCAGGAGGCGCACCCAGTCCCACTCTGACAGGCCCGTGACTGCTCTGAGCCACACCACTTGGTTCTGCACGTCATCCCTACGTAATATGATAAGAAAAACAAGACCCAGAGAGGGAGAAGGGTTTGCCCGAGGTCACAGAGCAAGGCCTAGGACGTGTGCCTCGGGCGCTGCCCTCACGGGCCAAACCTCCATGTGTCGTCTCTGGCACAGAGACTACGTATCAAGTCTCTTGTCTATAATATCTCTTCTCTTCCCCTTATTGTGAGCACAGTAATGGGTTAGGGTTCAAATGTTCCTGTGAGGCCCCAAAGCCAGCAGGCGGATTTATCATTCCCACCCCTCAGGTCTTCTTACACAGAAAGTCCTGTCTGCTAGGTCTCTGCCGAACTTGGGTGTGTGGAACATGGTTCGTCCTTTGCCACCGCGTCCTACTTCTCACATGCTGGAGGGGCCCAGAGGCAGACTCGATGGAAGCCGAAGCTTCCCGGTTCACGAGGAGACAGAGGCCATACCTCTCTTGTCCTCTTGGCCTCTGGCTCCCAGCACCCACTCCTTCACTGACCCCACCTTCTGGTCCCTCTTCCTCTGGACGAATGGGGTGTATGCAAGTGTCTCAAAATAGGATACCAGAAGCCAGCCTCGGCCTCCTCCGAGAGAACCCCTCAAGGACCTAATTAAGAGAGGTGACCAAAGGTTTCCAGCTTTTTGAGCCCACGGCTCTTTCATGATCTGGTATTAACCCCAGTTTCAAACCTTAATTACTAGTGGTGAAAAATAAAAACCTAAATTTTAGGCATCTAAGTCTGTAAACTCCCTTTGAAAATGTTCGGCCAAAAATGATTTTCAAAGGGGTGTGCTCCCACCAGCCACTCCTCCTCCTGCATGTTTCCTGGCTCTGTGGCCATGAGCTAAGAGACCCACAACAGAGACCCACTCAGCCACTCGCTTGCTGTGTGACTCCAGACAAACTACTGAACCTCTCTGGGCCTCAGTAGCTTCATCTATGAAAGCAATTTGTAGAGCAAGTGCTCTATGCCACCACTCCTGCGAACAGCTGCCCCAACCATGTTTTCCAGGGACACGTTCACACACACACACCCCCACCCCACCCGCCACTCACGTGATCACGACGGGGGCCACTTTGTTGGGAATGATGGATTTGGCCTTACTGTTGTGCAAGCCTGTGGTCTGGAAGGAGTGGGCACTGAGCGAGTGCTGACCGTCCATCCTGCCGCCGCCCTGGAGGCCCTCGAAGGGGACGCCCGCCGAAACTGTCTGCTGGGCTGTGCTGGCTGTGGTACCCATAGTCCGCGGGCAGCCTGAGGACCCCAAACCTGTGGGATGAGAAGGCATGTGGCTGAGAGAGGGGTGGGAAAATCCACGGCAGGGAGGGACCTAGCCCACCTCCACCCCCACTGCCCAGACACCACGTCTGGGGCCCAGAAAGGGCCAGCTCAGCCTGTTGCTGGAGACAGAGGGTAGGTGTCCGGTCTCCCACCTGTTCACTGAGCGCTACCGTGTGCCTGTCCCTCGGCTGCTGCTCCGGGAGGGGTGTGGACATAAGATGATATAAGGACACAGCCCTGACCCATACAGTTGCACTCCTATGGCAAAAATATGACTGCTTATGAAGGGGTTAATTAACCCTCCACACCAGGTGAGGACCTAGGGCTTAAGTGGCTGGGGCAGGCCCCCAGACTGGAAGACCAGGGGCAGGTGTGGAGGGAAGTCAGGCTTGGCTCTGCAGGGGTGGGGAGGGGAGGGGGGCTCAGTCGGTTACATGTACAGCTCGATTTGGGCTCAGGTCATGATCTCAGGGTCATGAGATCAAGCCCAGCATCAGGCTATGCGCTCAAAGGGGAGCCTGCTTGAGATTCTCTCTCCTCTCCCTCTGCCTCTGCCCCTGCTCACTCTTGCTTGCTCGCTCCTGTGCGCTCTCTAAAATAAATAAATAAATAAGAGAGGGAGAGAACGTGGATGGAAACAGGATACAGGACATCCAAGTGTTGGGTGAAAGCGCCAGGCCCCTGAACTTGACATTGCCACCACCAGGACCAGGACCGCCATGATGCCACGGCTTCTGCCCTGCCCCAGGCAGGCGGGGCGCCCTGCTGGATGCAGCAACTGCCCCAAGGGGTTCTCTCCCAGAGAGATAAGTAAGCACGTCCGCAAAAACCAGGTTTCCGGGATGTGTTGCTCCTAGAAGTTGTTTACAAGGGCAAAAACACGGGGAAGGACCCAGCCAACAGCCCAGCCAACTCGGCTCTGAGTAAAGCAGGGGCAACTCAAAGGTGAAGGGTTAAACAGCCATTGCAAATATCCCACTGATGGTTGGAAAGGCACTGAGAACACAGGGATAGAAAGAGCGGGTTGCAAGGCAAGGGTGGGTTACCGTCCCATTTTACTTCATCAAAAGGTATCTCAGCAGGGAAGCCAGGAGGTAAAGTCAAAAAGCTTAATGTGTCACCAAGTGAGATGAGAGTTCATTTCTATCTTCTCCTTCTGCTTTTTCTCCTCTGAACACTGGTGATAAAGTTAAACCGTATTGAGAACAACTGAGAGAATGGGGAACCGGCCAGAGACCAGCAAGGAGATGCTGGAGGGCGTGAGGAGAGGCCGACTCCCTCAACCGTGGTCAGCCCGGGGTGCACTGCTCCACACGGCGGAGACATCTGCTCCGAGCCAGCCAGGCACCCGCCACCCTCTGGGAACCAGCAGCAGCACCTCTGGAGGTAGATGGCGGAGGCAGGGGATCAGCGGCTCTGTGTGAAGGCTGAGCGTTCCCAGGCCCTGAGCACTTGGGCTCCCCCTCCCCAGAGCCGCCTAGACAGAGTGACTAGACGCATCCAGCCCTCCCCAAACCTTCCCAAACCACCACCTGTCCCTGTCCCTCTTCAGCCTGGAAAGTTCTCCCTCCCCCCTCCGGCCCTGCCTTGTCGTCCTTGAAAACTCCCAGCAGCCATGCCACGGCTCTGTCAACGTGCCTGCCTTGTGTTTAGAAGAGCCCTGTCACACCCCGTCCAATCTCCCCCTCCCTCCCACTTTCCCTCTCTCCGGTCTCTGTCAGAGGAGGATGGAATGAGCCTCTGTTCCTAAACAGAAATGCAGGCTGCTCCAAGAGCACGAGGGGCTCCAGAGTGGGCCCCAGCCTGCCGACAGCAGAGCCAGAAACTTCTCTCCACTTCGCCGGCTTGGGCGGCCCCCAACACAGCTCACCAGGGTTCTCCAGACCCCTCTAGCAGCCTGGGCTGAGGAAGCACGGCTGGGAAGAGTGTCCTCCAGGCACAGGAGCATGGGGAGCTGTCCCAAACAAAGGCATGAGGGACGGGACATGGGAAGGGCCTACAGGAGGCAGCAGCTGCCCACAGCTGCCCGGCAAGCCAGGCCCTGCCGGCTCTGGGCTGAGCTGCGGCTGACACCCCCACAGCTCCAGCCACCCCCGTTTCTCACGGGCTCCACAGGCCCCAGCTGGTGCCCCGTCAGGGCCGCCGGGAGACAAGATCCATGTGCACAGCTGCGGGCTACAGGGCTGGGGGAAGGACAATATCCTTTGAAAGTTGACCAGCTTCCAAACCGTCTAGAAGACGGTGAAGCCCCGGGATCTCCAGGCCTCCCACTCCACAAAACTCCTCCTGAAACCACTCTCCACCCTGCCTGGGGGGAGCATCACCAGCCCAGGGCCCTCCTCCTGCCGGCTCCATGCCGCAGGGCCCCGAGCAACTTCCCCATGCCCCCAGCCCTAAAATGAGAGTAGGGATGGCATGGTCCAAAGGCTTGTCTGGATCCAAATGGATTTAGCTCCTAAGACTGGTGGTCCTGGTCTGCCCCCAGCCGACCACTACCAACCAGGGAAGGTAGCCAGCAAGATAGCGGGCATATTAGTGGGTCCTTAGAGCTCAAACCTCTGCATGGGGGGAGAATGGGAGGTGGGATGGGGTGTGAGCAGATTGAAAGACCCAGTCCATGGACCTGGATGGTTTATAAACAATTATGTTGGGGCACCTGGGTGGCTCAGGCCATTAGGCATCTGTCTTCAGCTTAGGTCATGATCCTAGTGTCTTGGGATCGAGTCCTGCATCGGGTTCCCTGCTCAGCGGGGAGCCTGCTTCTCCCTCTGCCTGCCACTCCCCCTGTTCTCTCTCTCTGTCTCTGACAGATAAATAAAATCTTTAAAAAAAAATTATGCTAGTCTAGAACTTCGTCCAATCATGAGTGAAGGCTGTCATCCCCACAGTGTGAGAGAGCCTGGGACACGGTTGCCATGGAATTCACGAATGATTTACACCCCGCTGCTGCCATGCAGGTATCTGGAAACACGGCTTGCCCTCATCCCTCCTTGAACGCCACAGAGACCCGGCTCCACCACAGGCGCGGGAGTATCGGTACTGCCTAACTCTGGGCAATTGTACGCCTGGTGGTCCCAAGCTCCCAGGATCTCACAAGTGACCTTACGAGCAGGTGAATCCCGAGGATCCCAGAATGAAGCCTATCCTTACCGCGCCAGGCAAGCTCAAAAGATGCTGCTGTGCCACCTGCAAATGGGTTCTCAACGCCACAGACGAAAGGACAATGACGTCACCTGTGTGTCTGCCATGCTGACACATGCCCATCCCAGCTGAGCCCCATCCCAGCTGAGCGACATCAGCCTGGTCACAGAGGTCGAAGTTAACCTTTCTTTACTTCATCGATGATCTCTCATTCACAAAATAATAACTGATGACATGTATTACTACATTACCCGTTTGCTTTTTAGTGTTTCCATAGCTGTCTGAATACAACTTACTTCCTCTGTAAGCCCATATAGTCTGTGCACTTGAAAACATTCTGGAAAGGGGGCCCATGAGTTTCTGCCAGATTGCTAGAGGGGCTCTTGGCAGGAAAGAAAGGAAAGAAAGGGGAGAGAGGGAAGAAAGGGAAGGAAGGGAAGGAAGGGAAGGAAGAAAAAGAGAGAGAAAGAGAGAGGGAGGGAGGGAGGAAGGAAGAAAGGAAGGAAGGAAGGAAGAAAACAAAAAAAGAAAACCCTAATTTGAGAGGGTAATACTCTCTGCCAGGGGCGCCTGGGTGGCTCAGTCAGTTAAGCGTCTGCCTTCGGCTCAGGTCATGGTCTCAGTGTCCTGGGACTGAGCCCTGCACTGGGCTCCCTACTCAGCAGAGAGCCTGCTTCTCCCTCTCCCTCTGCCCCTCCCCCTGCTCATGCTCTCACTCTCGCCCTCACTCAAATAAATAAAATAAATCTTAAAAAAAAAAGAATATTCTCCACCAAACTCGCTTGTTAACACTTCAAAGCGCCGACAAAACGGTAGGTGTGCAACATGTCCATAAGGTCCTGGGCTTTCCCGTGTCCATTTTCAGAGGGGGATGGCGGACAGGGGCAGTTGTCAACGACTCCTCAACAGTTTGACTTTCTGTCTCTGCACAGCTGACCCTGGAGCCAAAGCACGCCCCACACCCTCCTCCCTCCCTCTTGGACCCTCAGTCGTCCACTCCATTCTCTGCCAGGGAACCCCAGACAGAGCCTCCCAGCGAGGGGGAGAGGTGCACGATTTCTCACGGAGGGATCGAGGACTCCAGGCCCCATTTCAGCCACAGAAGCCCTCAGTGACCAACTAGGAAGCAAAAGAATCATCTGGACTACAGCTCTCATGGTGTCTGAGGAAGTCCCCCACGTGAGCACATACCCTCCGGCCTCCACACGCAGTCACTGCTGAGAGAAAAGAAACCACCCTCTGGAATATGGGGCAGAGAAGTGACCTTGTTTCCCCAGGAACAATTCAATGTCAGGAGCTGGAACATGAGCTCCAGCTCATCAACTGACTGCCTAATGTTACAACACAATTGCCCAGGCTACAGAGTGATGAGCTTCTCATCAATGGCAGCATTCAAATCAAGGAGGTGCTGGAGCAGGGAGGACAGACAAGAGGTTCACCAGCAGACTCCTCAGGCCTCAAACCAAAACACTCCATGAGTTTAACTCCTGTTTCTTTTCGTACAGTTCTTGGTAGAACCGAATCGCCCATTCTGGTCTCAGTTTCTCCACCTATAATCCAAAGCTCACAAGTCCCCACCTTCTTTGTCCCTGTCCCAATGCAGCAGCCGTGACCTCCAGGCTTGGCAAACCTTGTAGGCTTTCCCAAAGCAGAGTTTGGCTCTTGGGACTAAAGCGGAAAGCTGCACTCTGTCCTCCCTCCCTGCCTACGGGATGGAACCCAGACGCTCTTGCAAAATCCCAAGTCGCACCTCAAGGAGAGATGTGACTCCCAGAACCACCACAACCAGCTGTCACCACGGGCTCCCAAAAGCACCTTCAGAACAGGCTATGCCCCTGGGAGGTCAGCCATTCCAACCCTCTCTTTCCACAAATGAGGAAAGGGGAGGCCCAGAGAGGGAACGCGATATGTTCCAAGTCACAAGGACAGAACTGAAGCCCAGAGCTCCTGCCTCCCATGCCCGGGCTCCCCGCCTGGGCCACACACCCTGTAGCCTGAGCAACGCGGAAGATTCTGCCGTGTTGAGATGGTGCTGAGCAGACACTGCCCGGGTGTGTGATGACGCGAGACAAATCAGGTGTGTGGTCACCCTGCATTTGGGGGGCAGGGGAGTCTAAACAACAGCCAGAGACAGTGACTGTGCAGAGAGAAGATGCTGGGAAGGCCACTGGGTGTATCTCTGGGTACAAAGCACTTGGCATACAGTGTCTTATTTAATCCTGACCGGGGGGAAAAAAAAAATGTGCCAACTCTTACAACTCAGTACCAAATTAACAAGAAATCCAATGAAAAATGACCAAAAGACGGAGTCTTGTGGCTGGCCCAGCCAGTGGAGTGTACGACACTTGATCTCAGGGTTGTAGGTTCAAGTCCACATTAGGGGTAAAGGTCACTTAAAAATAAAATCCTGGGCGCCTGGGTGGCTCAGTGGGTTAAAGCCTCTGCCTTTGCTCAGGTCATGATCTCAGGGTCCTGGGATCGAGCCCCGCATCGGGCTCTCTGCTCAGCGGGGAGCCTGCTTCCTCCCCTCTCTCTGCCTACTTGTCACCTCTCTCTCCGTCAAATAAATAAATAAAATCTTTAAAAAAATTAAAATTAAAAAAATAAAATAAAATCCTTTTTTTAAGATGAGCAAGATTTGAAGGTTTATGTGAATGCAAATAAGTATATAAATATACACCCTGCACTATTCATCATCAGCGAAACACATGAGACTAAGAAGTGTTAAAAGACCAGCAGCAGTAAGCTCTGGTGAGGAAGTACAGCAAAGTGGGTCTCAGACATGGCCACTGAAGACGTGGCCACTCCACGAGACAGCTTTGCTGTTTCTTATGGCCCAGCAACGTCAGCGGGATCTGCTAGAGGTATGAGACACACACAGATTTCGAGTCAGTACCAAAAAATTAAAATATCCCATTAATAACCGCTTATGTCGATACACGTCAAAATGATTCTGTGTTGGGTGGCTCAGCTGGTTAAGCGACTGCCTTCAGCTCAGGTCATGACCCCAGAGTCCTGGGATCGAGCCCCACATCGGGCTCCCTGCTCGGCGGGAAGCCTGCTTTTCCCTCTCTCGCTCCCCCTGCTTGTGTTCCCTCTCTGGCTGTGTTTCTCTCTGTCAAATAAATAAAATCTTTAAAAAAAAAAATGATTCTGTGTTGACACACTGGGTTAACAACGTTATGAAAATTACATTCATCTATTTCTTTTCACATTCTTAATGGGACGAAAACGACGCAGGGGGCCCACGTGACATTACCAAGGGACAGTGCTGCCGAGTCCTCGTGCTCTGTGGCCCAGCGGGCACCCCTCGGCCGGGGGGCGGGGGTCATTAGGGTGGCCTGCTGCAGGTAAGAATGTAATGACCCTGTTCCAGGCATGGGGACTCCCCGGGAAGCCAGTGGCCAGCATTCCTACTTTTCGGATAGAAAAGTGGGGACTCACAGAAGTTGCGAGGGACTCTCTAACGGCCCGGCACCTAGTCAGGGACACAGAGGCTCTGACCCTGGGAAGCATGGGCTCTGGGGCCCAGGCCTGGTGGATTCCTGTCTCCAGCACTCCTTAGTGACTCTGGGTGTCAGTTTCTCCTCTAAATGGAGGGTGTCCTGTTCCTGGGCCTCCTGAGTTGGGTTGTATGAGGTTGAAATCAGTGAGTGTGTAGAAAGCAACAGCTCCAGCCTGAGACAGAGCTGGGGCTCCGACTCATCAGCCCCCTTCCCCTTCCCAGGACCCCATCCTCATGTACTTCTCTCCCTCTACCTTCCCACATCCCCTCCAGGCCACTGCTGGATCTGAACCTCCCTGACAGGGCTAGAGGCCTCACCCAGACAAGGCGTATACAGGGAAGGGTCGGGAGGAATGGGTGGGCACAGGGGCTGCTGGCTCCCACCCCAAGCAAGCAACAGGGCAGAGCGGGGTAACGCACCGTTCGAACTCCCGTTTCACTCAGTCTGGTCAGCCACCTAGGGAGGCTTCCATCCACCATCATCGAACCTGGAGAGCCCTGCTCTGCATGACCTTGTGCAAGTCTTCTACCCATTCTGGAACTCTCCCCACAGAAGAACAGGTCGCCCCCTCCCACTCCCTCCCACCTCCAGCACCACCTGGTCCAGGCCACCAGCTCCTCGCCTTCCCGCCTGTCCCCCCATAGCCCATCCTCCATGCTGTAGCCAGAGGATCCTTTAAAGCCCTGAATCAGGTCACACTGCAACATGCAGCCTGGTCCCCTGCTGAGGAGGCCCCTGCCCCTCTGATCTCACTCACCCCCCTGCAGCCACAGTCCCCTCCTTCCTCCAGCGCCCCCAGCCCACTCCTCCCCATGAAGGCTGCACACCTACCACCCCTCTGCCCACAGCACCCCACACCACAGTCTCTGTCCACCCACAAACTCTTTTATTTCCCAGTACCTCACTGATAGGGTTACGGGGATCACTCGGTCTGCCGCCATCCCTCTCTGAGCTGGGACAGTGTCTGGCTGGTCCACATCTCTGCCCCAGCACCAGGACAGTGCCTGGCAGATGCTCAGGACATATGACCAGCCTCAGGCACCTGCACCTTTGAGGCTCACAGAGGAGCAGGCAGCTGGCACCAAGAAACAGGTCTCAGTCCTTCACAAGAGGGTGAGGAGGAAGCTGCTCCCATAATCCTGCTCTCACCTGGACTGCTCTCCTCCCCCCACCCTCCTACCTTCCACCCCTAGGGGTTAAAGCCCAGCGCCTCCAGGAAGCCCTCCCTGATGACACACCCACTCCCCCTACACCTCCATCCCACCTCTCAACACCCACAGCCCGTTGTCAAGATGGAACACTCCATTCCCTTCCCCAGCATGCTCTTCCTGGCAGGGGCCATCCTGCGTCCTTCCTGGCTCATTCTGCTCTCTGGCTCAGGGGAGGGGCCGCACACATGATAACGGAACAAATCAGCTCCATCTCATTATCTCCCCGCCCTGCCTGGCTCCTGGGTGATGGAGCGAGGGCGGCACCCCCCAACAAGCAGGCACAAAAGACAGGAATGATGTTTACTTACTCCTGAGTGGGGGCGCCAAGTATTTACTTCCCTTGGCTTATCCATCGTTTCTCAATTTTCAATGACAAATAGGATTATTTTGGGAACATAGTTTTAAAGTATAGTTATTTGTAATGGTTTCAGAGTTGGCCGAAGGCCACAGCTCCTCCCTTGGGGCGCCCCCTGTGCACTCCCGCCCTGCTATGCTCCCCTGCTCTGTGTCTTTGTCCCCCCACCCCAATGCCTGTTGCCCCTTGCCACCCATGTCCCCACGACAACCACAGCACTCATGCAGCCTGATGGGATTTTTTCATATCTCTGTGGGTTTTTTGTCAAAAGGAGGTGACACAGGGTTTGTGACCCCCGCCCAGCTTGACAGAAGAGACCACAGCCAAGCAGGCCAATGACAAGAACCTCCCCGGGCTCCGCAGCTTGGGGGAGGCAGTCACATGGCTTCTGATGTGTGCACATCGCCTCACGTCTCTGAGGGCCACCCAAACCTACCCCTCCACCACCTCCCCCCTCAGCTCCTTGTTTTGAAAACTAGGGATCAGAACATGAACTAAAGCCACCAAGGGTCTGGGATCACAGGAGACCTTCATTGGCTAAACTGTACGTTTCTGAAATGCTTTCACTTTTTTCTAAACTGAAAAAAAAAAAAAAAAAAAAAAGACCTAAAAGTTAAAACCAGAAAGTGGAAGAATGCTTGGAAATATTAACCTGTATGCAGCAGCTGGACGGCCACCATGGAATGGTGGAATGGGCCTGGAGTTCTGGGCTAGACTTTGAGGGTCCAACATCTAGCAGGGAGAATTCATCCTTGTCACCCTCTGAGATGACAGTCTGGGATGGGCTTGGAGCCGGGGGTGGGCAGAGTGGGCAGAGTGACTGAGCAGCTGAGGAGCTGTGGCCAGTGGGGCCCAGCAAGGGGCAGCGGGTCCGATTGGGTGCCCAAGCTGGGAGACGCTGCAAGGAGGAGGTCCAGCCTCCCTCCCGGCTCCCCTAACAGGCGGCGGACAGCAAAGGGGCTCCCACCAGTTCTGCAGAATATGGGACCCTCAGGAAGGAAAAGGGACCTTTCTGACACCCCTAGCTTCCTGCCTCCTTGTCTGGGGCCCCGCCACTGAAGTTCCCCTGTAGCTCAGCTCTGTCTGACAGAAAGCTCTGGCTCTATGAGAGCTTGGATTAGGGAAGGGGGAAAGATTATAATGAACGTTCTGAGGACAAGTGGGAAATTTTGAATATGGATTGCATGTTGGAATAAGTAAGTTCACTCCTTGGGTGTGATGATCTTGCGGACATTGTGTTCCTGGGAGACCCTGGCTGAAGGGTCTAGAGAAGCACCTTGGAGTCTGTCACTTTTAGGTGGTTGAGAGACAGAGACAGAGAGACCGAGAGACCGAGAGCACAAAGAAATGGAGCGAACATCTGCCACCGGCGAGGACAGACACTACCTCTACTCACCTCTCAACTTTTCTGTATCCTTGAAAGTTTCCCAAATACAAAACTGGAGATGAAAACATTTTTTAAATGAAATTTTTAAGAAGTCAAGTTGCCTCATGAGAAGAGAGTTTTCTGCACATCCCCTTTCCCCCGCCCAGTTCTTCCCCTTGAAGACACAGGAAGCATCTCATCTAGAGGGAGGAGGTCGTCATCCACAGGCGGAATGGGTCTGGTGCGCCACCGGCTTGTTCCTTTAAAGATTTGTTATTTTCCACTCTAATTAGCTGCCAGTACTTGGAAATTAAGGGGCTTGGAATAGAAGTACAGATCTCTGGTTCTCTCGAAGTGGCGTGCAAGCACAGGGCTCTGCCCCCCGCCCCCCCCCCCCCCCCCCCCCCCCCCCCCCCCCCCCCCCCCCCCCCCCCCCGCCTACCTGTCCCCCTCCCGGGGCAGCTCTGCAGGCGCAGCTTCTCATTCACCTCTGTCACGACTCCTGTAGCCCCTCTGATAGGCCCCAAGTCTGTGAGTCCCTTGGCCTCCCGGCCACCCTCCTCTCCCTCATGCCCCAGCAGCTGAGACACAGGCCACACCTCCCAGGCAGTCTCTGACCCCCTCGGGAGAGGCTGGCACACATCGCTTGTTCTGACCATTGTCTCTGGGCTGCCTCTGACCCCCAGAGAGCTTCTCTGCTCCCTCTTGCTGGCCCTGGGGCTTTCTGGGCCCAAGACAAGACTCTCCGTGGGGGAGGCTCCCCAGTCCCAGAAGTTCTGGCCCCACTTCTCAGCCTGGGGGGCGTCCTCGGGTTTGACAAAAGTGCCCACAGTCCTCCAGCCCCTCTCTCCCTACCACGTGCACCTAACAAACCAGATGAGGGGCAGGAGCCCACTGCCCACCTCCCCTGCAGGTACCTGTGACCAGTCCCAGCTAATGGAACATAAGGGGCAGTGTCATGTGGCAAGTTCCAGAATCTTCCCTATGGGCCCCTTTTCCTCCCTTCCTCCATCCTGCTGTCCGGAACACAGACGTGACGACTGAAGGGTCCCAGCCATCTTGAGCCACGAGCACGTGAAGCCACACCCTCGGAATGGTAGCGGTCAAGTTCCCCAAGGACTCCACGGACTAGAACCACTACCCCAGGCGTGGGCTGCAGAGCTCTGGGCTTGGACAGGACGGAGAAATAAACTTCCACCTTGTGTAAACCACAGTTCCTTGGCTTGTCCTGTTACTTGCAGCCAAATCTAACCCTGACGAATGCACTCCATTGTTTTTAGGTCTGACCCTCAGGGACCACCCGCCACACCGCAAGACAGAACACACTTCTTCCCCTCTGGCGGGAGAATGTCAAGTTTCACAGCCGTAAGAGGCAGAGCCATGTCAAGATCCTGCGAGCCCAGCCCGTGCTGGGGTGTGGGGGTCCACAGAACACAGAAGACATGGGCCCACGGGGTGGCTGAGGAGATGCGCGCAGGACACCATTCGAGCACCAACGACGCCTAGACAGCGTGGGGCAGCAGCTCTCCCCCAGTCAGCCGCAGAGATTTAGGAAGTCGCAAGCAGCTCACTGTCTGTTTCATGCTCAAGATGGAGGCTTAGCCTCCATGACTCCAGACAGGTCTCCGTGTGCAGTCTCTCTGCGGCCCTCCTGGGCTGTTCTGGAAAACAAGAAGGTGTTTTCTGGATGGAAAGGCCCCTGGCTGTTAGATTTTTCAGGCAGGAGCGAGAGGAGGGAGCTGTAAGGCTCCTGAAGGAGGGCCAGTCAGCTCTGGGAGGGCAGTCATTCTTCTGGGAGAGTCGAAGGCACTGTTCACCTCCAGGTTCCATGCACCTGGGACTGGGGGAAAGGAGGGCCAAAACGCCAGTGGGGCAGACCCTGGGGACTTAAGAGGATGTGGACACGCTCACCCACTGAGGTCCGAGACGTTGGCCATCTGGGCATTTCAGGGTCAGTAGAAACTAGTGTTTGCTGAGACCCCGCCCGGGGCTCTGGGACTGCTGATACTCGCCTAGCCACTGCCAGGGACTGAGAACCAAGGAGCCAGTGAGACCTCAGGCTGGACCCCCACTGCTGACCTCCAATAACATCATAGGGGCCTGAGGCCTCCTTTCAAGGAGCTGTGAAAATCCATGACCCAATTCTGGGGTCTGTCCCCATCCTTCCACTTCTGTGGCTTTCAGTCTAGACTCCCTTGCCCAGGATTCAAGACCCCTTCCTCCCCATCCTCAGCAGCCCCTCTTACCCTCCACATCCCCAACCTTCCAGGCAAACCCCGGTCTCAGATGCTTTATGGTGTAGACCAGCAAAAGCCCCAGAAGACATTCCTCTCCAGCCTGGGCTTTCCAAGGCGTCTCAAGTTCAGCACAGCCCTCTCTGGGCCATACTTTCTTGCGATCCACAAGTGAGGGGGCTGGACAGGATGGGAGGCTTTCCAACATTTTAGCAGCTGAGCCCTTTCAATCCTTGATGGAAGTCCAATGTGCAACACAGTCGCTAAGCCGGCAGCCAGCTCAGGAAGGGAAATGGAGAGCCTCCTGCCCCAGCTCTTAGGGAGGAAGAGCTCTAAAGCCACCAGCCAGAGATGCTCCAAGCCCCTTCCTGCTCGGACCTCCCAGGACACATCCAGCCCTTCCCTGCCCCCACGCATCTGTCTTCCCTGGTCCCCCAGCCAGAAACACCATCCCCACCCTCACCCCATCACGCCTTCCACCAACGCCAGGTGGCAATGCCCCCTCTTCCTGCATACCTTCCAGCCTGCAGCCTAGGCCCCACGCGACCCCGGGCTCAGCTCCCCGGCCTGGTGTCTGGTAAGCACGTGCCCCATCTCCCCGCTCTGGGTCCAGTGCTCCTCCAGGGCCCCCGGAGAGCCGAACCCACCATAGTTGTAGGTTCCAAAGGTCATTTTCCTAAATAAACTTCACATTCACAACCTTATTTCCACTTCAGAACAATCCTCTGAAGGCAGATGCACCAGTCACTGTGCCATTCAGCAGATGGAAACACTGAGACTTCAGAGTTCACTATATGAAAACAGAAACAGGCCTCTGGTTGCACAGCCAGGGCTCTCTCTAGCGCATCATCCTCCTACCCTCTCCCATTTCCCCTGACGCTACCCTCAATTTCCCAGAAGACAATGGGAAGCTTAAACCAGGGAGCTGATGGAAAGCAGAGCACAAGCTGGACCCCCGAGAAGAGGACCCCTGCAGGGCCGTGGCCTGTCATGTGCACCCCAGGCAGCCAGATGCCCAGGGCAAGTAACAATGGAGCTAAAAATAGGGCAGGAGGCTGAGTGGCCAGCTGCCGGAAACATCTGCTGGGGCTGCAGAACAAACATGACGAAGTCAGCACGCGGCAGGGCCCCTACCGTGGGGCCTGGGACAGCTGGGGGCGGGGGGAGGGGAGGGCAGAACCCTCAGGTCTGCACCGAAGACAAGGGCCACACAACTGACCATAGTCACGGAGACACTGGACAGCAGGGCGAGGCCCGGGGGTCTCTGATGTCTCACCTCTACAACTCCCTGCCTCCCTGCCTCCCTGAGCATGTCCATTCATGTCTGGGAGAGATCCTGAGCAGGAAGAGCTCTCCCGCCCCACAGAATGAGGCACACCAGGCAGAGGAGACAGATCAGCAGATAAGACTTCAGCTCAGACTCAAGGAGGAACTACCTAGGGATCTGTGACTTCTGCTAAGCAGACCCAATCCAGCCTCCCCTTCCCAGCCTCGAGCTCCCCAACTCCCAGCCTTATTCTCTAAACTCTAGCCAAAGTGGAATTCTTACAGTCCCTGGCATGGACATCCCAATGGACCTTTGCAAATAACTCACAACAATAACAAAAATAATAATAAAACGGAAGTGCTCCTTACTAGAGCAGGGGATTGGGCTGGAGTGTTCTAGAATCTATGTAAGGCAGAAACTGTGCCTTCGGAAATTCTTATCATAACCCATGAAGGTCAGGGCTGGGCCAGCTCTCCATGGGTCCAATGCAACTTGAGCAGGATTTGAAATCACAAATGATGAACAAAGCCCAATGGCTTATATCCCGGCTCCCCACCCCAAGGTGCACTCTGGGGTTTGTTGGCAGGGAGAGGGTAATTGTGGCAGCAGGCAAGACAGCCTGAAGCCCAAGAGAAGCCTAGGCCCTGTGCGGAGGCCATTCCCCTACCACCTGACCCACAGTTCCCTCCGCACGCTCCAGAGAGACCTGGTCCGCAATGCCTTCCCAGTGTCCACAAAGTCAAGACTAGCCTCAGGACAGTACTAAGTATCCTTGCCTTCTCACCACGAGTGAGGACACTGATGGAGCAAAAGCCACAGGTGAGATTCAGCAGGCGGCATGGCACTGGCCCCCAACCAGAATGCCTGGCACCCACAGTGACAAATACGCCAGCGTCTCTTAAGAAGGTCTCGGATGAGGGGTACCCCGCTGGCTCAATCACTGAATGAAGCGTGCAACTCTTGACCTTGGAGTTACGGATGTAGAGATTACTTAAAAATGGAATCTTTTTTTTAATTAAAAAGTCTTTAATGAAGCAGTAAAACCAATTTCACCCAAGCTCAGTCCTTGAGTACACGTCTGTTTACTATTCTGTGTGATGGCCGAGTGAGTACCTGGGCTGTCACTCCGACCAGCCTCTGTTCACGGAAGAACGGCCAACAGATGGACAAGTGCCCGTTATTCAGGACTGGGTGTCTGGTGGAAACTGTCTCAAAAATGAACAAGGTGACTGGCTCTTTCACGGATCATTATTGCCGATGATCAGGTTGGAGCTTTAAGGAAAACAATCGAATTCTGGAAAACTCGCATCAGCCCTCATGAGCCCGACGGCTTCCCAAAACACAAGCACCTTGCAATGCTACAGGTGATAACGTTAACATATGTAATTTCTGAACATTGCTAACATGAAATCTGTCCACATTTAGAAGATCCGCATAACTCTGTGAACCAGTATTTTCCCAATGACCAATATGAGATGTTACAAAATCACACCTGTGTCAAAAATCCATTCAGGGTGAAAGAAACTCGGAAGGATCTCAGTGTAACAAAATATGAAAAATTCATTAATGTGATTGCAGATTCTACATTTCAAATGACCTTTAAGAAACTATAACATGTTGGATTTAAATGTAGCCTCAAAAGGAAATAGCCAGAGGCTAATAAAATATTCTTCCCTTTTCCAACCACGTATCTGTGTGAAGCTGGATTTTCTTCATACACTTCAATCAAAACAACATGTTACAACAGCTGAATACAGGAGCAGATATGAGAATCCAAGTGTCTCTTATTAAACCTGACATGAAACTGATCTGCAAGGGGGTCTGGCTGGCTCGGTCAGTACAGCAGGTGACCTTTGATCTCAGGGTCATGAGTTTAAACCCTACACTGAGTGCAGAGATTACTTTAAACATATATTTTTTAGGGGCACCTGGGTGGCTCAGTTGGTTAAGCGACTGCCTTGGGCTCAGGTCATGATCCTGGAGATCCGGGATCAAGCCCCACATCAGGCTCCCGGCTCGGCAGGAAGCCTGCTTCTCCCTTTCTCACTCCCCCTGCTTGTGTTCCCTCTCTAGCTGAGTTTCTCTCTGTCAAATAAATAAATAAATTCTTTTTAAAAAAGTCTTTAAAGTGCTTTGCAAACTGCGATACAATGCCATTCTTCCCATTGTATTTTGTTCTGGAAAACACAGTTCAGGTTTCAGGAAGAAAAAAAAAATTATCTATGTTAACATATCATGGGTTGCTATTATTTTTTAAATAAACTTAAACATGTATGTTTTTAAATATATTAAGTTTTAATGTCTAATATGGTAAATATCAGTTTATGTATATAACCTACATAAACAGAAGTTCCTTGGAGTCTTTAATTTTTTAAAGTGTAAAGGAAGGAGGCCTAAAGCTAAAAAGTTTGCAAATAGCTATGATTTAACACCCACAAACCCTTGGGTTAACATAAACTAGCAACAGTCCCATCTTACAGGTAAAGACCCTGAGGCACAGGGTCTGGGTAACCTCCCAAGGGCCCACAGGTGCCAGAGAACTCCCAAGGGCATATGGGCCCTCCAAACTACCCCTCCCCTAACATCGTGCTCCTGCAGGAAGTGTTGCAGCATGAACAATGACATACTAGAAAGGACACCACATTAGTGAAAGGAGAGAGTTCAGGGGCAGAAAAGAACTTTCTACACAAAATTCTAGAAAGATATACAGTTAAACATCAGTAGATCAGACTATATAAAAAATGGTCAGCTCTGGGCTGCCCAGCTGGCTCAGTCGGTGGGGCTTTTGATCTCAGGGTTGTGAGTTCGAGCCCCATTTGGGTTTATGGATCACTTAAAAAGAAAAAAATCTTTAAAAAGTGGTCAGCTTTTGGGGCACCTGGGTGGCTAAGAGGGTTAAGCCTCTGCCTTTGGCTCAGGTCATGATCTCAGGGTCCTGGGATCGAGCCCCACATCCAGCTCTCTGCTTGGCGAGGAGCCTGCTTCCCTCTCTTTCTCTGCCTGCCTCTCTGCCTATTTGTGATCTCTCTCTCTCTGTGGCACATAAATAAATAAAATCTTTGGGAAAAAAAAAAGTTTCACTTAAAAAAAAAAGTGGTCAGCTTTTACCCCCCCACACACACACACATACAACACACACACACACACACGCAAAGCTGAAAGGCAAATGGTAAACTGGATAAAGATATTTTTGTCGTGTTTTGTATTATTTATCATATTCAATACAGCTCTTCTCAAGCAGCGAACAAAATATACCTTGAGAGTATAACAGACCCAAAACCCCCAAAAAGCCAACCAAGAAATACCCATAGACAATAAATGTGAGAAAAAGACATTCAGCCTAACTTGTAGTTTAAAAACTGGAAAGCATAAAATGCCCCACCTTGCCTCTCATGGTGTCCCAGATACAACAGCATGGAAATGTGGGTGCCAGGGATGGGGTCCCTCCGAACACCTGGCAGGGTACACCTTGCACTACTCCCTAGAGGCCCATCTGGCAATCATTTTAAAATACCTTAAAAACACGCAACCCTTCAATCCCGCAATTTTCCTATAAGTTCAAAGGAAATGATCAGAGATGTCGCTGCAAAAGTGTTCGACACAGCTTGGTTAGTTTAGTCAAAGCCTGATAACATCTTTCACATCTACCGTGGTCAAAGTCTGCTGTGTCACGGACGTCATCGTGTGGTCATTAAAATGGATAGAGTGTCAGATGACGGTCACTTAACAGAATGGGGAGGGAAAGAAGCCAACATAAACACACACTGATTCCATTCGTCCAAAACTCACACACAGGCCGAACTAATCCACGGTGGTGGAAATCAGACAAGAAGTCCCATTTGGAGCAGGAGGGAGGGGACAGTGACAAGGTGCAGGGATCCGGGGTGCTGGGAACTTCCGTTCTTGGCCTGGGGGAGGCTGGGAAGGCTGTGCTCATTTTGTATAATCAATCATCAGGGTGTATACTTCTGATGTGCCTACTTTTCTGCCCCCCCCAACCTGTTAAACTCCAACTTAAAAGTTTCAAAAGCAAGAAGTAGCAGTTTATTGACTCGCAAAGGAAAATCTCTCTTGTCTGTTTAGTTACCAAAAAAAGACACAGTATCTACAGGTGTGCCCACAATACATACACACAGGAAAACCTTCTGGAAGGATAAATCTCAAAACATGCATGGTGAACTGTGGTTATTGCTGGAAAGGGGGGTTGCAGACGGCTCTTCTAATCTTCCTGCATATCGTTGTTTTCTCTGATTTTCTTTTTTTTTTAAGATTTAGTTATTTGAGAGAGAGCGAGAGAGAGAGAGAGGGCGCACCCTGGCAGGGAAGAACAGAGAGAGAGAGTCAAGCAGACTCCCCAGTGAGCAGGAAGCCGGACAAGGGGCCTATTCCAGGACCCCAAGATCATGACTTGAGCTGAAACCAAGAGTGGGACGCTTAATTCGACTGCGCCACCCCAGCACCCCTCTCTGATGTTTCTGTGATGAGCATAAACTACCGATAGAAAAAAGAGGGTAAAACCGCAGAACTACACAGCATGGCCGCTGCCCGCTGCAACCCTGGCTCCCTATCACCCTCGCAGCCCTAAGGGCCCCTGGCCACACAGGAAAAGCTCAGAGGACTGTTCCTGAGTGCCCAGTGATGGAAAGCTAAACACCTTCCTGTGGAAATCATTAGGATCTTGGAATCAGCAAGCCCTGGGTAGACTCCAGCCCTGCCCCTCCCCCCAGAGGCCGGGGTTACCTCCTGGGCCTCAGTTTCCCTGTGGTGGAGAAAGCGTTAAATGAAGTCATGGATGTCCTGACCTGCCCTAGCAGTGCCCAGAGCATATGTGATATGCAGGCTCCCCCTGGTTCCACAGAGGAAGAAATGGGGGCCCGGGAGGCTGAAGGACATCCCTGGGGTCGCTCATAGAGCCCCCCTGGCCATCAGTGCCCCCCAGCATACAGTGCAGGCTGGACACTGGACTTGACCTCAGGTAGCCTCCCTTGGAACCCACACCCATCATCCCCATGAAACCTCCACATCGAAGGCCAAGGCAGGAAAGGTGGGTGGCTGATCCGGACAGGAAGTGACCTTGCCGGATGAATGACAGACCAACATTCCACCGGGAACCCCACCTGCTGGGGACCTTCGGGGTCATGGGAGCCAGGAGTGGGCTGGGCATACGGAGGCCAAGGAGGAAACAGGATTTACCGCAGAAGGCCAGGCACATGGCAGACCCCCAGCAGGGAAGTGACTTCATTTCACGCTCTGTCGCCCTTGCTTCCGTCCTCGGCATGGCAGGGAGTTAACCCTGAGAGAACAATTCTCCCTAGGCTCTAGCCAATGCTACATAAACCAGGGCAAGAGAATCCAGGCTTTCTCCTCTCCCCACTCATTATCCCCAATCCACAGATAAGTAAACTGAGGCTCAGAGAGGTTGACCATGAGACAGAAACTCCAGGACTGAGCTGCAGAGATAGTAATTCAGGGTCAGGAACTCAGGGAAGGCTTCCTGGAAGAGAACACCACTGAGCTGGGCCTTAAAGGAGGAACAGCATTTGACAGACAAGAAAGGCATCCCACATGGAGGAAACAGCACATAGAAAGAAATGCTCCGCACTATCCAGAGACTTCTAGAAGTATTAAGGTACTCGTGAGGCCAGAATACAGGACAGGGTGGGGTTGGCCTGAACCCCAGTTGCCTCAGGTACTGTGGCAGAGAGTTAGGATGTAGCTTTGTGGGGTGACTACTGCTCAGACCGGGACAATAGTAGAGCTGTATGTTGATGCCAGTGTCAACCTAAGGGAACTGCATGGAGGAGGCAACACACAGAGAGACTACCTCAGCAAGGATTATTACTCTGGGACCACTGGGGCCCAAAGCTCAGGAGATCTCACAGCCCACCACCTCCACCCAGCATCTCCAGCTACGCGGGCCTTCTCTGTAACGGAGAGGGAAAGAAATTCATAGTACCAAGACTGCCAAGGAACGCATCACACACGAGGCTGATCCCAGCCCATCACGCAAAACTAAACTTGAAACCCCGAAACCTAAAACACGCCTGCTGTGGCTCTCCAGGCCTCTGGGCGGCTTCTGGCCAGGGAAGACATCCACCACCTCAAACCTCCAGTGACCAAGGGAAGGGCAGGGAGAAAACACCAGGGCACAGCAGGGGAAGAAAAATATTTTGAAGTTTCTCCCTCTTCCTGTTTATCTATCGTCTTGATCCAGAAGCTCCTGGTAGCTGTTTGTTCAGGGAAAGGGCTGCCAAGAGGGACATCCTGCCGTCAGCCACCCTGGACCCAGCGGGTCCTGCCAGCCGTGGACCGGGGGCCCTGGGAACCACATCCCTGCAGATCGCTGCCGAGCCCAGGGAGGCTGCTTCATAAAGGGGCTTTCGACAGAAGCTGGGGCCCGGGAACGGGAACCCGGCCAGGGAGGAGGTGCTGCCTGCCACCCTCTCCTCGGCCCCAGCCGGCACCGATCAGCCCCACGCTCAGCTGGGGAGAGGTGGCAGACAAGGATTCAAGGAAAAATTCTGAGCTGGTCTGGACACTACAGTGGGGGTGGGGCTGGGAAGCATGGACTGTCGTCAGGCCGACCTGGCAGCCAATCCTGACCAATGACTTGCTGTGTGACCTTGGCCAAGTCACTGAACTTCTCTGGGCCGAATTCCCTTATCCGTGAAACGAGGATAATATTAGAACCTACTTCATAAGGATGTGGTGAGGACAACACGGGGTCAGGGCTGGTCCCCAGTAAATGCAAATAAACATTAGCAATTCCCACCATCAAGCTAACACACTCACTCAATCCTGAAGATCTCAGGTGCTTTTAAAATAATCTCAGGGATACCTGGGTGGCTCAGTAAAGCAGACTCAGTAGGTCTGCCTTCAGCTCTGGTCATGATCCCAGAATCCTGGGATCGAGTCCCGCATCGGGCTGCACCATGGGGAGTCTGC
Source organism: Spilogale gracilis (assembly GCA_004023965.1). Taxonomy (NCBI): domain Eukaryota; kingdom Metazoa; phylum Chordata; class Mammalia; order Carnivora; family Mephitidae; genus Spilogale; species Spilogale gracilis. Next base: position 93,830 of record PITA01004190.1, read on the forward strand.
TTCTCCCTCTCCTTCTCCCCACGGCTTATGCTCCCTTTCACTCAAATAAATTATTTCTCAAAAAATAAAATAAACAAAATAAGCTCAAAAGAACAATTACAGCTTCAAAAAAGGAATGAAATTCTGATACACGCTACAACACAGATGAACCTTAAAGCTATTAGGCTAAATGTTTAAACAAGCCAGATACAAAAAAACAAATACTGTATGATTCCACTTACATGAGGGACCTAGAGTAGTCAAATTTGCAGAGGCAGGAAGGAGAAGGATGGCTTCGGGGGTTGGGGGAGGGAGGAGGGAGATTGGGGAGTTAGTGCTCAATGGGCACAAAGCTTCGCACTCAGAAGAGGAGAAAGTTCTGGACATGTTGACGAAGGCTACACACCAGTGTCAGTGCACGTCACGCTACTGACCTATACAACTAAAAATGGTTAAACAGGTACATTTTATGGTATGTATATTTTATCTTGATTTTTTTTAAAAAAAGACTTATCCAAAAAAAAGTTTTTTGGGATCCCCATATTAATTTTTGTCCCTGCAAGGAAATTTCTGAAGGCCCCCACCGCCTCACCCCCCCATACCCCAGAGACCTACCTGGGTGCTGAGTGCTCAGGAAAGAGGCACATACATTGCCACCTGGGCCCGGGTGGGCTAGGAGGAGGCAGCCCCCAGAGCTGGGGAGAGGGGGAACCAGCTCAGAAGGAGTCACTCTGCCGGCTCCTTCCCGAGCAACACGAGGTCTGAGCCAGGCCTCCCCGGGCTCCTGCACCCCCCAGGAGCACAGTGGGCATGAGAGATGCCGGACACTCTCCCCTTGTGCCTGTGTGTGCGCACACACATTCCCACACACAGATACACACTCCCAGGCCAAAGGCCCCAGAGTGGCCCTCACATGCCAATCCCAGCCTGTGCCTGGCCAGCCCAGTCACCACCAGCCAATAAATAATGACGGCTCCTCATCAGTCCCAGCACCTACCACCGAGGACGGCAAACTGTGGCCTGCCCAACATGTCCAGGGCTGGGGAAGGAGGTGTGTGACCAAGAACCGCTCAGCAGGCATGCCCACTGCAAGGAGACCTAGCAACACAGCCCTCCAGAGGATCCGACCCCTGCCTGACCACCCTACCCACAGGGCTGGGGTGAGAAAGAGGCCGCATCCTGGGGGTGGGAGGTGGGTAGGAACAGGAGTGAGAGGGCCTGGAGGTGGGGTAGACTGGCTGAGCTCCGCCGTGAGGCACTGTGTGACCTTGGGCAAGTCACTTCCCTTTCTGGGTCTTTTGAAGACTTCTTAGCCTCCTTCTTGGTAAAATGAGCCTTCGAGCCCATCACCCAGTGGATACCATCCTATAGAAGTAAGAGTATGTGTCCCCCAAGAGACAAGCAGGAGCATTGAGCAGCCTTTTTACCATCAACAAAAGCTGGAAATAAGAAAGTCCATCTAGAGGGAAAAACCAACACACAGTGGTACACTTCTAGGATGGAATACTACAGAGCAATGGAAAGGGACAACCCGCTGAGACCTGCGGCCTCATAGATGACCTTACCCTTGATGCTGAAGGAAGTCAGAAGAATCCAGATAAAAACAGCTCCTATGCTATAATTCCATTTACCCAGAACTTACGTAAAGTTCAAGAGCAAGCACAACTAATCCCTTTGGAGGCACTCCAACGCATGGACACCTGAGAGTGGGAGTCAGGTAACTGACCAGGAAGAGGCCCCAGGGCACCTTCCAGGGCACTGAAAATGTTCTCTATCTTGGTCTGGGTAGGGATCACACAGGTGAGACCTCAGCAACAATCCATCAAACTGTGCCCTGCTTTACTGTCCATAAATGAGACCTCGATTTACAGAATAAAATATCAACAGCCAAGAACTCCTGCTACGTCTTCCTCTGAGGACCGCGGTCAGGCTCTGCTGGGAGTCTGCATGGGGAAAGAGTTTTAGGTGGTGGTGAGAATGTGGGCTGCGAGGCAGAACGACCGAGGTTCAAATCCTGATGCTCTCTCTGTGTCCATTTTTTTTTCCTTTGTTGAAGTATTGTTGTAGCTGGTCAGATTTTGTATTACATAAGTATGTGTATCTATAGTACAAATCAGATAAAGGTATATAAAGATAGGTTTATGTCCTTCCATCCTCCTCTTAAAAACTCTCTTGGGGTCCCTGGGTGGCTTGGTCGTTAAGCATCTGTCTTCGGCTCAGGTCGTGATTCCAGGGTCCTGAGATCATGCCCCGCACTGGGCTCCCTGCTCAGCGGGAAGCCTGCTCCTCCCTCTTCCACTCCCCCTGCATATGTTCCCTCTCTCGCTCCCTGTCAAATAAATAAATAAAATCTTTTTTAAAAAATAGAAATAAATAAAATAAAAACTTCCCTCTCCAACAAGGGTTTTTCCCTTAACTAGTCAACACCAACACCCTTCCCCCCCCTCCCCCGTTCACACACAGATCCCCAACCCTGTTTCCTGGTGGCAGGCCATTTCATTGAGGTACGACTCATGCAACTAACAGCTACTAAATTTTGACCGTGTCAACCACAGAGGCACAGTCCTGCCCCATCCCATGGAGCAGGCATCCCAACAAGAGAGAGAAAAGAGAGGGAGAGAGGGATGGCGGGACAAGGGAATCAAGAAAAAAATACAATAAGGAACCATTATATACATTGGGATGTGGGCTCCAAGGGACAGAGAAGCTCCGGCAGAAAATGAGGGAAGTAGGGAAAGGACCATGGTCCCAGAAGGTCTATGCTGATATCTGAAGACAGGGAAGGTTTCGGCCATGTCAGAAAGCACGCAGGCAGACGGGATGGCATGGGCAAATGCCCTGGGGTGCAGAAGGACACAGAACTCAAAGGAGACAACGTGGTCTCTAGCGTACTGACGCAAAATCTCTATACCTTCCATCCTGATATTTGACATCTTTAGAACAGGCTATGGAAATTCACACTGCTGAGATAAAAAGGCACGTGCATTTAAAACTATGGGAAGTTCTGCCATTTCACTTTTCCAAAAGGCAGTAATTTTGCCCAGCAAACACCATTGCTTAAGAGGGTCAGTTTCCTCTATCCTCACTGGTTCAAGAAGTTATTGATCTCTATCCTTTTTGCCCCATAGGAAATCTCTCCATTTCCTTGTCTGTAGAGTGGGGTCAATGACAGTTCCTCCCCCTCAGGATGCCGTGAGATTTAAGTGAGAAATAAATTCATCGAATCTGCTAACTCAGCGCTTTACACAGAGTGGGCACGCAACAAATGGGGATAGCCTGTTACCAGCATTTCTGTACCAATGCCAGGAGGTACACCTGTCCCTTCTATTATCACCATACCGGCCAGGCGAACTTCCTAAGGGGAGCTTTGAAGGTTCAAACCCACACGGTATCAGACAGCGGTCCCCAGAAACGGGGGCAGAGGGAGGAGACAGAGATCACGGCTCAACAAAAGAGCAGTGAACTGGATGGGAGTCAAGAGACTGGGTTCAGGTCCACCTGAGACTCAGCTTCCTCGTCTATAAAATGGGCCAGTTCATTCCCTCTTCGTGCAGGCATTCTACGAATGTTCCTGGGGCACCTACTATGGGAGGACTTGTTCTAGGAGCTTACAACACAGGACAGAAGTCCCACGTTACACATGCTAGCTGGAGGCACAGAAATACGCTCTATAAATTAGTAAAATGTATAGCACATGGGGAGGTGATAGTGAGATGGAGGAGACACATGAAGGCAGCAGGCCTTGGAGGCCCACGATGAAGGATGAATGGGTCACAAGCCCCTTATAATGAGCTGCATGAAAGATAGAGAGGGACAACGTGGATTCGGAGAAGTCAGCGGGGCCCGTTACAGGCTTCGCTGCCCACAGAGTCTGGGCCACGGCCAAGGCTGGCTGCTCACAAGTGGGGAAACTGAGGGGAGTGGGTTCTACAATGAACGCCCGCTGTTTAGAAGCCAGAAAGACACAGAATGAGCTAAGGAGATGGGCAGGCAGGAAGCTGGCCCATATGGCTCCTATAGCTCCCACCTACCACCCCAAACAAGGTCCACGGGGTGGAGGCCCAGTGTCTCCACCACTGGGGAAGTCCACAGGACCCCACGGGTCAATGCGGGTCGGAGGCTTTTCCAGGGCTGACAACATGGCTCAATCCAGATTCCATGGATGTCTGCTCTGGGGTCCAGGAGCTCTCTCTTTCTTTAAAATTGGGATTTAATTCACATACCATAATATGTACTCTTTGAAAGTATAATTCGGCAGCATTTCGCACATTCCCAATGCTGTGCAACGATCACCACTATCTAACTGCAAAATATCAAACCCAAAAAGTCAAACACAAGGTTACCAATAGGACCCAGACATGCCATTCCTGGGTAGACACCCCAGAGAAGTAGGCATCCAACAAATGGTCGTACACCCATGTCTAGTAACACTGTTCACACGAGCCTAAAGGTGGAAACACTCCAAATGTCCCTGACCTAATATACGGAGAAACAAAATGTGGTCTCTCCATACAATGGTTTTATTATTCAGCTATTTAAAAAAAAATGAAGCATGCCACATGCTACAACACCCGCAAACAGGATTCCAAGCCAGACAGCAAAAGGCACATATTACATAATCCAAGAGGTAAATCCATAGAGACAGCATGCAGCTGAGTCGGTACCAGGAGCTGGGAGGAGGGGAGGGGCTGGGACGGATCCTGAGTGACTGCTTAAGAGATACGGGGTCTCCTTCTGGGACAATGTAAATGTTTTACATGTTCAATATCACTGATCAAGGAACTACAAATCAAAATTATAATATCACATCGTGCCTGTCAGGACGGATGTTATTATAGGGGGAAAAAGGACAAGTGTTAGCAAGGATGTAGAGAAACGGGAACCCCTGCACGCCATCAGCGGGAATGTATAATGGTGTGAACATTCTGGGAAATGGTATCGAAGTTCCTCAAAAAATTAAAAATAGAATTACTGTAAGATCATACTTACAGTGCAATCGCACTTCTAGGGATATTTACTCAAAAGAATTAAAATCAGGATCCCAAAGAGATATTAATATTAGCACACTCGTGTTCACTGTGGCACTGTTCACAACAGCCTGAGTGAAGGGATAAAGAAGATGTTGTCTAGATGTACAACAGAACAGCGTTCAGTCTTAAGAGAGAAGGAAATTCTGCAATATGCCACAATGTAGATGAGCCTTGAGAACGTTATGCTAAGTAAAATAAGCCAGTCGCAGAAAGACAAATACTGTGGATTCCATTTATATGAGGGAATGGTGTGGAATGGTGGCTGCCGGGAACCAGAGGGAGGGGAAAGGGGGGTTAGTAATTCACGGGTACGAAGTTTCAGTAGAGTAGTATGAATACACTCTAGAGATCTGCCGAACAACAGTGTCTCTATGGTCATCATGTGTTGTACGCTTAAAATTGTATTAGGATAGCAGGCATGTTAAGTGCTTTTACCACAATAAAATAAAACTTTAAGCAATGTTTTGGAATGACACAGAGGTGATGGTTGGTTGCCCAACACTGTCAATGGACTAAATACTGCTGGATTAACTATGCACTTTAAAATAGTTAAACTTGGGGCGCCTGGGTAGCTCAGTCGTTAAGCGTCTGTCTTCGGCTCAGGTCGTGATCCCAGAGTGCTGGGATCCAGCCCCATATCGAGCCCTGCTCCTCCCTCTCTCACTCCCCCTGCTTGTGTTCCCTCTCTAGCTGTGTTTCTGTCAAATAAATACATAAAATCTTAAAAAAAAAAAAAACAAACAAACAGTTAATCTTGTGTCATGTGAATTTCACCTCAATTTGTAAAAAAAAAAAAAAAAGTAATGAGCGCACCTCCTAGGACATCTGAATGACCTCATTAGCAAGCAGTGCTGTCCAACCTGGGGCTGAAGTCTGCCCCTGTGTTTATACTCGAGTTCCTTTTTTTTAAAGGCCAAATCACATCATTGCAGACAGTACGAACAAAGGGGGTGGTTCCAGCAGAGGGGGAGGGATAGAGAAGGGAGCCACCCCACACACAGCCCACAGCAGCCTGGACGCGCCCAGTGCAAAGGTCTGCCTCTTAGCATGGGCACCATGTTCACTTGCCAACATCTGTGTGAACTGAGCAAAGCCCACCTCCGTTTACGTCAGTCAAATGCCTGATCCCCACAGGAAGAGGGTTTAAGAGCCAATATACGCAGATTTCAATAACACCACTATTTCACTCTTATCTTCAATCACACAATCCAGCTTCCCAGATATCAAGTGCTGCACTACTGAGACAGACATTTGGGGATTACTCACTGGCAGTCTGGGCTCTAATGTGAGTGATCAGAATTGCCCCCAAACCAGCCAACCAGCAAACATCATTAATGCCACTCTGTAGAGCAAGTGCAGGTGACAGAGCAGGGGAAACAGAAGAGACCAGTTCTCTACCATCAACAGGACACTGGCAATTGATGTGCAGCTTACATCCTTCCAATACATTAACACTGTTTCTTTGCAATGGGTTGGCTTTCCAGTTTCATTGGTATTTCGTGTTTATTTCATGGTTATGGAGAAGCTATGTAAATGTAAGGCATTAACATCTAGTTTTACATTTGTACACGTTTAAGTTATTATTCTAATAAGAAAACTAAAATCAATGAGTAAGGGTTTTTTTCCTCTCTCTTTTTTAAGGGTTTTATTTATTTGAGTGAATGAGAGAGATCGAGACAGAGAAAGAGAGAGCAAGCACAGAGGGAGAGGGAGAGGGAGAAGCAGGCTCCCCACTGAACAGGGAGCCTGATGCAGGACTTGATCCCAGAACCTTGGGATCATCACCTTAGGTGAAGGCAGATGCTTAACCAACTGAGCCACCCAGGCGCCCCCTCTTTATTTCTTTTAAAACAGAGTCCGCAAGGGGTGCCCTGCATTGGGCTCTCTGCTCAGCAGTCTGCTTCTCCCTCTCCCTGCCCCCTCCACCCACTCACGCTTGCTCTCACACTCTCTCAGATGCATAGATAAAATCTTTAAATAAATAAATGAAAACTTCAATGGGAGTCCACAAAAAAACCACACCCTGTATGATTTGATGCAAAATGACCAAATAAGCGACTCCAGAGACACAGGAAGTAGATGGGGGGGGGGAGTGACAAGTAATAGATACAGAGTATCTTTTGGGGGGTTCATGAAAATGTTATAATCGGCAGCGGTGACAGAGGCAAGACTTTAAATATACCAAAAGCTATCGAATCCTGTGCTTTTTTTTTTTTTTAAGATTTTGTCGATTTATTTGACAGAGAGAGAGAGAGAGAGACAGCGAAAGAGAGAACACAAGCAGGCGGCCTGGGAGAGGAAGAAGCAGGCTTCCTGCTGAGCAAGGAGCCCAATATGGGGCTCGATCCCAGGACCCTGGGATCATGACCTGAGCCGAAGGCAAACACTTAAGCTATTTTTAAAAGAGGAAAAGTCCACATGTTACCGAGCTTTGAGCAGCACTAAGCTGGAGAAATCACAGGGAAATCAGCCAACCCACCTGTTGCTAGCTTCCCTCCTCGGCTCACTCCTCTCTCCCTCCCCCTAAACCATCCCCAACGGCTCAAGGAAGAAGGCTGACAGGAAACTCAAAGTCACAAGACAAATCCATCCTGAAATACATCTCAGGATTCCCATCTCATAGAGCTCACTTCATACAATGACAGTAAGACACTATTCTGAATTATTAAAGTAGGAAAAACTTGGAAACAATGAAAACAACCAATGCTAATAACTATGTACAGAATGTGCATTCTCTCTGTGTGCATGGCCACGGTCAAGGAAAGCAACATGACGATATAGATGCAGAGTCTCCGGGACCCCATTGTCCAGGGTCACGTAGAGCCGGCCACCTGCAAACCTGAGCCCAGGAGACCCCCCTCTCTCAGGAAGCCACAGAAATCCCTACCTCCCAGCCGCACACCCCAAGCAGGGCTCCTGGGGGTCTCAACAAGGTGCGATTTCACTGCAACAGGAAGGATGTCTCCAGGGTCTGCCTTTGGTCGTGAACAAATCCCCCTCTGCTTGGGCCTGTTCTTTCCAGCGACATGTCACGGAGCCAGGAAGAGGAAGCTCCCGCAGCCGGCTGCCAGTAGGAGGCAGTGGTGACGAAGCAGGATCGCACATCCACCCAGATGCCCAGCTACCCCCTCGCCCAGCCCGAGGACAGCCTGATCTCTTGTGTTCCAATGCCTCCCTCCTCCAGAAACCTGATCTGAATGGTCCACCTCCAGGAAGCCTCATTCTGTCACCCCAAAGCCTGGCTGAGCCCCAGCCCAGAGCCAGGAGGGGAGGGACACCGGCCCATGTGGCCCAGGGAAGGGCACAGAGCTCTAACGGCTGCCAGGACCCTCCCCAAGTCCAATGGCTAATAAGTGAAAAAGCAGCCCCCAGGGCCACGGCCCCAGTGTGACTGACATCCCCAAATCAAAACTACACAAATTCACACAGAGACACAGAACAACCGAGGGATACTCAGCAAACCGGCAAAAGACAGGAAGTGCGTCGTGAGGGGTGGGGGGTCCAGCTTACTCTCTCTGTAGGAAGCTACTACTTGAATCTTTCATAAACATAATTATTTTATCTTCTTTTTGAATTGATAGCATTTTCAAAAGCAGGGTGGGCAGGCGGCCCCTGGGAACCTGATAAGCAGCCCCCCCACACACACACACACCCTGGAATACTACTCCAATCAATCTAAGAAAAGTCAAACCGGATGAACAGAAAGGACCTGAGTGGGCCCGATCCCAGGGCTGGGAGTGGTGACTGGCTGCATCAGAGCCCGAGGAACCTTCCAGATGGTGAAGTGCTCTCAGACTTGACTGAGGTGTTGACTGCCTATCCCCGGCAGTTACCAGCACTCACGCAGCTCTGCACTTAGAATGCATGAACTCTGGGGCACATACACCTCAATAAAACCTTTTCAGGGGCGCCTGGGTGGCTCAGTTGGCTGAGCATCAGACTTTGGCCCAGGTCATGATCTCAGGGTCCTGGGATCGAGTCCTACGTGGGGCTCCCTCTCCCTCTGACCCTCCCTACATGCTCTCTCTCTCTCTCTCTAATAAATCTTTTTTTAAAAAAAAAAATGTTTTTAAAGTAAGGCAGAGGTGGAAACAGGAATTTGCTGCTCCGTGGGTCTGGGTTTTCCTCTGGGGTGAGGAATACATTTTGGAACTTGACAGAGCCAGTAGTCAAATGACATTGTGCATAGACAGGTCACTGAAATGTATACTTGAAAATAATTTTATGTCAAGTGAAGATCACCTCAATAATTTTTTTTTTTTTTTTAGGGAGGGAGGGAGGGAGGGGAAAAATTTTATACCCATTTTGCAGATGCGAAACTGGGCTCCAAGGCAGGCATGAAATACCAGTCCAGGGCTTATCCAGCTCCGGCCCAGCTCAGGGGCCCGTAGAGAGCGGCACCACACCTCCCTCAAGGGCTCTGCATCTCGGGGGCCCGAACTCCAGGGAGGGCCCTTCTCTCTGAGGGTCTGGAAACCAGAGTTCCCAGCAGGCACTGGAGTGAGCCAACAGCACGGCGGGAGACCTCCAAAGCCCATGAGGCTCCATCCAAAGGCAAGGCTGCTATAGGGCCGGGAGCACACACCCACTAAGCAGATAGTCAAACTGAGGCTGAAGGACTGCTGGGCCAGGATGCGGATGGAGAGGGGGCTGTCATCAGACCTTCTAGGCCGTGCCAACCAGGGCCCTGGGGCTCTGATGGAGGGCTGCCCCAGAGACTTAAAAGGTCAGCACCCACTTCAGGGACCCCAAGAGGAAGGGCTCAGTAACTAACGGGCAGCAGTCAAAGAGAACAAGCCCAGCAGTCCCTCTGCGACCAGGACCAGCACGAGAGGGTTAACTTTGCCATGGGGTCTACAGCTCCCGGAAAAGGAAAAGGAAAAGAAAAGAGGAGGGAAACTCCCCTCTGTGCTTTCTAAACATCAGCAGTCCTCAAAACAACCAAGCATCCCTGTCCCACACTCTGGGGAAGGCCTGGACGGAGGCCACACAGCCTGCAGGCAGGCAGGCCTGGGGCTCAGCGGGCAGCAGAGGCTGGCGGGACCGAGGTCATCTGAGGGCACCCACCTCTCTCCTCCTGCATGGGGCCAAGCTGGTGTCTTGGCAGTGGGGCCATCCGTTGTGGGTGAGGGCAGGAGGCTGCGCGGTAGATCCACAGAGTTCCCAGCACCACACCCTCCCTCCTGGAATTTCCAAAAGCCCTAGCTCCCTGGGAGCCCACAGCGTCAGCATGATGTACCCAGTTCCCAGATGCTCCCTGATGCACATCTTGAGCATGTAGGTAACCCCAGAGGCCCTATGTCTCTCATCAGAGTTCCCCAGCCAAGAAGGGGCACCCCTTGCAGATAAAGCCAGTCCATAAGTCAGAGGAAATATATAAAACATTTCCCAAGGTCCCAGAATTCCACCATTAGACATTCACTCCTTAGGAAAAGCTAAGGAGTTTTCAAAGCTAAGAAGCTCATTCCCAAGATGGGGGACCTATTAACCCCTGTGTGTCTTAACTAAGAGCGAAAATAGGCATGTTCCTGGGGCAGGAGCAGTCTGGAGGCCCAGCTCAAAAACAAGGGCCCCCAGGGAGGGCTGGCAGACATTTCTAAGCAGGAGGAGGGTCTCTGAGGGGACAGCAAATGTGACTCCTAGAAGGGAAGTGAGAGGCGCAGAATTCTGGTGGGCCTCCAGCTTGTGTCTTAACAGGGAAACCAGGGCTGCCTCCGAGCCCAGAGTGGGAGGGACAGAAGGTCCCAGCATACAAAGGCTTTCGTGAGAGGGCGAGATGCCAAGTGTGGGTCCCCTCCCCAGGTGCGTGGATCTGCTCACATTCCTAAACACACCCCTCTGCACGGGCTGCTCGTTCTACTTGGGAAGCCTTCCCTCACTTTTGCAAACTCTTATCCATCCTTCAAAGCCTATGTGATGGATTGCCCCCCCAGGGGGGCCATTCCCTCCCTCTGCTCCCATCACAGCCAGCACAGGCCCCAGTCGGGTCTGGTATAATGTATGTGTGTGCCTCTGTCACCCAGCAGGGACTCAGTCTCACTCACCTGTGGTCCCCCACATCTCATACTGAGCCCAGGGCCAGGAACCCCAACGAGAGGCATACATACTGGTGCCTTCCTACCACAAGGCACCGTGCAAGGAGCGGGGCCTCACACATCTCTCCCCCTGCAGAGCAAGTAGTAGTCATCATAACCCCAGTAGCCCCTGATGTTCACTGAGCACTTAGGAGAAGCCTCATGTGGCCCCAAGGGCTCTCCATGCACCACCTCCATTCATCGTTGTGACATCCCTCTAAGTGAGCTACTAGCATTACCCTGCCACACGAGGAAACCCAGCACAGAGAGGGTAAGAGAGCCGCCCACGGGCACACAGCTAATGAGACTAGGTCCCAAAATTCACACCCTCGTGGTATGGTCCCAGAACCTGTGTTCGTAGCCACTATGGAGCCACTGGCGGGCAGGAGGGTCAGGGAGAAGTTGACAAGCTCTGAGTGGAAGAGGAACTCAGAGATGTCAGTAGCCAGTGCTTTCCAGGCCTTGTCTTTCCCCAGGTCGCAGCCAGAGACCCAAGAAGAGCAGAAGAGCCTCCTTCCAGACTGAGGCTGCGGCTCCCAGGCCCACCCTTGTGCGGACAGCCAGCTGCAAGAAACACAGAGGGCCAGCGAGCACCCTCGCCCATACCAGGGAGGCGCACCGCTCCCGCTGGGAGGCAGAGCCATGGTCTGGGGCTATTCTTAGCAAACCACTGGCCCCCCTCCCAGAGGCCTGGCAGACAGCAGGCCCAAGCCTCCACCCGCCCTGCCTGCCATTTCCTGACCCCGCATGTAGGCGTCCCACGGGACTAAGGAGAGGCTGATGGGCGAGGGTTGGGGACAGAGCCCCCCAGCTTTGCAGTGACGGGTGCCTGCCTGCCCAGCTTCTCCAGGCCAGGCACCTGGCACTCAGCTCTGGGGCGTCCTGGCCACGGGGGAAGGCCTGCATTCAAAGCTCCCCTGACAGTACTCTCTGCCATACCCCAGCCTGCATGCCTTCTACTGGTTTTCTCCTGTTTAACCCTCAAAATACTCTCAAGGGCTAGGGGTGACTAGCCCCATTTTAAAGATGAGAACTTTTAGGCTAAAGGAATATTAATTCAGATGATCAGGAAGTTGCCCAGGGTCATGCAATGAGTTAATGTCAAACTGGGTCTAGACCGTGCAGAACAGAAGGGACAACAGCCCGAACGTGGGGGCCTCCTTCCCTGGCCAAGCCCAGGGTTTAGCGGAGGGGACGCCTAAGGGCAACACTTCATCAAAGGCAATCCCCCCCACCCAGCACGTCTGCCTGGGGCACCTTGCTGGCTCAGTCAGTAGAGCCCGAGACTCTTGATCCCAGGGTCATGAATTCGAACTCCACTTTGGGCGTAGAAATTACTAAAAAAACTAACTTTAAAAAAAAACGGTCCCTTCCTGCTGGAGACCCTGATGCAGGTGTGGGCTCCAAAGGAGAACCCCCAGCCAGGTTCCTTCCCTACCCAGGCCACACAGCCTCACTCCAGGAAACTTCTGGAAACCCAAGGAAGATGAGATTAAAGCTTCGAGGAGCCCTTACTGGTGCTGAGGGCATGAGCCCAGCCCTTAACTTAGGGAGTAGGGAGATCAAATGAGACTCAGAGTACAACAGAGAATACCAAGGGGACTTGACACCCCGGTGAGCGGCTAGACACAAGCCACACGGCAGACCACCTGCACCACCGCCACCCGAAGCCGTTCGACTTCCTGCTGCCACACAGAGTCACAGGGATAACTGAGCAGTGCACACCTTAGACCACATCTCAGAACCCCCCTCTGTCCTTGTCCTGGCCTTCCTGTCAGGTGACACAGCAGGTGTATGTGTCCACGTCCCCCAGGATCCCACAACCAACTCCACGTCTGCCAGGTACTCAAGCCGCGTCCTTGTGACTCCATGCCTCATGTCTGTGAACGTCGGCTCAGCTCCATGGCCATCCATACGCCTGCCCATTACACATCTCCCTCTTGTGCGGGGAGGCTCCAGTCTGCCCCCACCCCCGGACTCCGGGAGGTGTAATCTGCTTATACAGCGTCTGTGGCCCATGTGTGGCCCACGTTTATGTGTCCACACTGTCTGCCCCTGCCCACATCTGCACCCCTGCCCACCTCTGTCACCTTCCCATGTGTCTTCATTCACATCTGCATCCACTTCCCCTCCGCTTCTGCCCACACCGCCGGAGACCCAAGCATGCACACATCTCTGGGCACTCCAGTATCCCCCACCTGGGCCTGGGTGACCCCACGTGTGCTGACTGCTCGGAGGCCGGTGGGTGTATTCACACAAGTGCCCACAATGCCAGCCACGGGCCGTGGGGTGAGCAACACCCTCTCCCAGAACAGTGCCCAAGGCCATGAGCACAACGCCACCTCCACAAAGTATTCCAGAAAAGCAGAAAGCTGCCAGGGGCAATGGGGTTGGGGCAGAGTCCCCAGACAGAGCAGAACCCCAGAGTGAGGTCAGTGTTGCCCCAGGACCACACACATCAAGCCAGTTCTATCCTACCCCCCCCACCTCCACCACCCCAACTTCAATACCTGACGGCCAGCAAAGACAGACAGCCTGTCTGTGCTCACAGGAAACCCTGGCTCAGGGCCTCCAGCCATCCAACCTCATCCCCAGCTCCCGCCAATAGAGGCTCTTCAGAAATGAAGTGAAGACTTCCTCCCTGTTGGCCTCAGAGCCTCTCATAAGGTTGGATCCAGACCTCAAACCTCAGAGGCACCAGGGAAGCTGGGGGAGTCCTGTGCTTGGCCTGACTCCAAAAATCAAAAGGGTTTCTTCAGAAATCTACCAGCAAGAAAAAAAAAAAAAAAAGCCTGAGAGTGGGTCTGGGGGCACATACAGGCAAGAGAATTTCCTGAATCCCCTCCTGCTCCCTGTGCAGGGAGGTAGACAGGTCCTCACTAGGAGCAGGATAACAGGGAGGGGAGGGGTATGGTGCTAGAACATTTTAAATAGATTTAAACATATGCGTATGATTGCCTGAGAACGGAATTCCAGCACACACACCCCCAGCCACGGCAGCCTACATCGTTTAGCAATTAATCACATGGAGCCTCTTGGCATTTCCACTATTATTAGCCTGGGACTGGTATGGAAAGCCTTTATCAGCAAACTTTCTGTATGTTTGTCTGGCATTTCCCATAGTGCTGAGCCACCTGAGGACAGCACCCTCTGCGTCCTCCCACACTCCCATCCTCCCCAGCAGAGCTTGGGGCCTGGCATGTAGGAGGCGCTCAGTCACCGGTTCCAGCCACTCCTCCAGGAAGCCAAGGAGAGTAAAAAGTCCCAGAAGCTTCCTGAAGCCAGGATGCTTTCCTCCATCTCTGACTCCCCAAAGACAAGAACAGGTTCCAACCTGTCAGGTGCAGGGCCTCTCCCACACCCCACTCTGCTTTCTGACAAATCACTGACTCTTCAGAGAAAAAAAAAAAAAATCTCCAAAGATGAAAATGGATTCTGCCAGGAGACCCAGGCCTGCAGAGGGACAGGGCCAGGAGGGCTCAGAATCAAAGCTTGAGGCCATTGGGACCTCGTAACTCTAACCAGTTCCATGGGCCTCAAGACCCTTAAAGATGAGCCTAGGGACCCCAGGTGTGGATCATGAGACGGCTTCCCTCCTCCCAGCTGCGCAGTGAGCTTGGCTCAGGGACCGTGCCCCAGGCCTCCCCCAAGAGTGCGGGTGCCGCCCGCCCATGTTTACCCTCGGGAATGCGAGGGAAACCTCGGCGGAGGAGATAGCCCAGCGCCTGGCAAACGACCCAATACCCGCCCACTCTACTGCGGTCCCGCTTCTCTCCCAGGCACCAATACCGTGCGGGTTTGGATGGGAACCCAGAGCCTCTCTCCACTCCCGGAGCGCAGGAGGCGTGCACGGCAAGGATGGGGAGTGGGTGGTCTGAGCCGCCGCGAGCAAGGGGGTTCCCAGGGGACTCCAGATCTGCCCTCCCATCGCCAGCCCCGGGTCCGGACGCGTGGATACCTGCTAGCCCGCGGCTCCGGGGGGCATCCGCGCCCCTGTGGCTGGTGCGCAGCGCCCCGACCGCGGGCGCCAAGTCAGGCAGCGGCTGGGCGCGCCCCGCACGGGCTCCGGCTCGCTCCTCCCAACTTCCCCAGCCCATCCGTGGGCAGAGGCGGCTCCGGAGGCGGGCAGGCCGGGCGCAACGAGGCGAGGCCAGAACCTCAACCCGCGCACGCCGTCGCTGGAAGACGCGCGCCCCGACCCCAGCGCACAGCTCCGCTTCCCGCGCCCCGCGCCCCCCACGCCGAGGGGCGGACCGGGCCGGGCCGCCAATCACCGCGCCCGCCCCTGGCCAGCCTGAGCCCCCGCCCCAGCCGCCGAGGGGGCGGGGGGCTCAGATTTAAAGACACACTCACCCAGGCCGCGTCGGGATTGGCATCCCGGAGCCGCGGCTCTGGGGCGGAGAGGGAATGGCTGGCCCCACCTTCTCCGGCCCCGCTTCCTCCCTCTGCCCGCCCACCCTCCGCTGGGAGGAAAAGTTTGGGGCGGGGGAGACTGCCTGAGAAGCCAGTTCCTCTTCCCTTGTCATTAGTTCGTCTCCTTCTGGAAGATGCCCAAACCCTCCATCCAACCTCCCTGGCTGGAGAAAGAAGGGAATGCTCCCGGCGCCACACCCCCTCCCAGACTCAGGCTACCCAGGAGATGGGCCGGCTGGGGCTTCCCTCGCCCCTCTCTGCTTTTTAAAGCGCGGCGGTGCCTTGGCGGGACCCAGATGAGCATTGGGGAGCCTGAATAAATGCCTCACTGTGCTGTGCAACCTGAGCGAGGCGATTGCCGTGTCTGGGCCTCAGCCACTCTGGTGTCAGCGGGCGTAGAGCTGACTGTCCGCCCAGCCATGGGCTTCTCCCAATCCCTGGACGCCCCTCAGCCCCCAGGCTTAAAGGGAAGAAGGGGGCAGAAACTTCGGAAGGAGAGGACCCATCCCCTGAGTGCCGGCGATGATACCCACAATCCCTGCTCCAGACGCCCCAGACGCCCACGCAGGCCCGGGGCTCGCACGCCCCCGCCGGCTCTCACGTTCGTTCACTCTCTCGCCACGCCACGGCTTCCCTCCCGGAGACCGACTTTGTTGTGGTTAGTGAGTCACTTCCTCCCTCTCTCCACACTTGGAAAATCCTTCTTCCTCACCTGTCACTACCTGTCTCGCCCCCACTCAGGGTGGGAGGGGTAGTGTCTCCCCAGGACGAAGGCAGCGCTGGTCTCACCTCTTATCAAAGTCTGGCCAGAGGGCTCTGGGCTGGAAGAGGGGCACGCAGCCTCCCTTCCACCCCCATCAGCCCTGTGAATAAATGAGGACGAAAGGAATGGTTGTGGTTTGTGGTTCACTTATCAGGTCTGACGGGCCTAGATTTCAAATGCTTCCCTCACCCTAGATGATTTTATGAAGTAAGTACTGTTACTTAACATTACCCCTATTTTAGTGGATGAGGGAACTGAGGCCCAAGGAAAACTTGCCATCTGTTCCAGGCCTGCCTCTGCCCCACCCAAGATATGCCAGAAGAAAGGAAGAGGAGTCCAGAAGTAGCCAGAGAATGCTCCCGACCACCTTCAGAGTCTGGCAAAGCTAGGCTCAGATTGGCCCACAGTCTACTGGCTGTGTGGTGTGGGGAACGCGACATAAGCTCTCTGGTCCCCAAGTTCCTCATCCCTAAGCTGGCCTGTCTGCCTTCACAGAGGTGCTGAGAAGCCAGAGAGCTGGGTGCCTAACGCCTGCGGCTAGCATGCTGCACGTGGTAGGCTCCATCTTTGGGCGTCATTGCCTTCCTTCCTCCTCTTGCCACAACCACATAACTCACCCCCGCCCCTGCCAGATTCCCCACTGATGCCCCTGCCTGCCATCCTTGGGGGTCCGGCATTCCTGGGTACTTGTCCCCAGAGGCTGGGGCTAAAGTAAGTGTGCATAGCCCCGCACTAGCATGAGCACACACAGAAACATGTGCGCACACCTTCGTGCACGTGCACACAGATACACAAGAGTGTACACCAGCTACTCGCCCTCCCTCAATGTCCAGTGGAGGCCAGGGGCTGTGTCTATGTTTATTTCTCCAGACTGAGCTCCTGGAAGACAAAATTCTGACTCTGACCTTCTTTGGGTCCCCAGTGCAATGCCAAACTCCTCCATTTGTATTCACCATGCACACAGTAGGTGTTCTTGCTGAATCAAGCAGAAAAGCCCAGGGCCGCGGTGTCCCCGGAGAGCTAGCAATTGAAGCTCTTCTAGTTCCAACAGACAGCCCCGAAGCTCAGCTGGTAGACCCCAGAAGGGAAGGGCTGGAAGCCTGAAGGTGTTTCAGGGTTGCACCAGGGAGTGCATCGGGGCCGCAGTGCCCAGCCTCACCAGCCCACCCCCAGCTCCTGAGATTCCGCCAAGTCCCTGTTGGTCATGAGGCTGGGGGTCCCCCCAAGAAAGGCTCAGGACCAGATAGGCCCCCCTGGGGGCCTGAGAGGGAGAGAGGGCTGAATACTGAAGGAAAGAAGAGGGAAAGGACATAGAGCAGCCCTGAGTACAACCAAGAGAAGACACTCTGCTCTCTCCCAAAGCAGGAGGGAAGAATCTCTTGTGCCATCTCTTTCAGCCCAAACTGCCCCCAGAAGCTTCCTGAGAGATCTAGATGCTAGAGCAAAGCCCAAAAGTCCCTGGGAAAGGATCAGTGGTCCCAGAAGAGGACGCCAGAAACTAGAAGGCTCAGGACCTATGCCCACTCTGCTGGCACCACCACCAGCACTATGACTAGCCCATACTCCACATGCACAAGCACCCAGGACATCACCTCATGACCTAAAGAACGCCAGGGCCCCACGGACAGACGGCCCTGTGCAAGCGTGTGCACTTGTGTGTGCATACATATACGCTTGTGTTGTTCATGTGTGAGCTCACGTTTGCAGAGATGAGAGTAAGGGTATACGTGCGCACAAGTGTCCAATGAGTGTGAGTGTGGATATACAAGTGAGCATGTGTGCATATGTGAATATGTGTAGCACACACACACACCAACCCACCGCAGCCCACGGCTACAAAGAATAGCCAACAACCCCACTACTCACACTTCCAGAATCGTCTGTGGCCTCCAAAGCCCCGTCTGCCCAAGCAAGCGAGGTGCTGTTGGAGGAGAACTCCCACATTCGGTCCCTGCACAGAAACATAAGCTGTGGGAACCCCAGTTCCCTCGTGGGAGCTCTCAAGCCAAGAATTATTGCCTGACAGGCACAAATGACTTGCCGGAAGGCAGAGGAGCCGAGTTCAAACTAGCAAACATGCGACTTGACGAAAGATGAGAAACAGGCCCTCCTCTGCAGGCCCTCCTCTGCTCTGCTCCTTGCTCCCCCCACCAAGCCCACCACAGGCCACAGGAGGCTGGGCCCGAAGCAAGGACAGAGTCAGGGCAGGGAGCCAGGCTAGCGTTGCTCCCCCGGGCACTGCTTTGCTCTCGACCTGGGACCTACATGGGCCCGCCAGGCTGAGTGCGTGTCTTGAAGCCTGCAGTCTTCCCCCTGAGCCAGGAGGCCTCGAGGCTCAAGTAATCACACATCTGCTGTCTGAGTCCCCACATAGACCACTTTTCACCTGCCCTGGCTGCCTAGGGTCCCGCTGCACCTGCCTGGCCTTCCAGGCCCACTGCCCCATCTCCAGGACCTAGCACCCCTCTTCTCTTCAGTCCCCTTCCGTGTAGGGCCCAGGCCTTAGAGATCTGGGCTTTGAGCAGGGCACACTTGCCTGGATCTAGCCTCTGTAATGTTCTCCACCCTAAAATTCCCCACATTTTTCTAGTCTCATTTTCCTCATTTGCAAAATGATGTGAGTGGTTTCTGCCTCCCAAGACCCTCTGGAGGAATGAAGGGGGGCCTGGCACTTAGCCAGGGCTCACTGATGGCACCTCTTGTTAGCATTACAATTAGCGCCATCTGCACTTTGTACAGTGACCCAGCCCTGAACTGGCCAGGGCAGAAGGGTTCTTTAAGGCTGAATTCACATTCCACCTCCTCCAGGCAGTCTTCCCTGCTGACAGGATCTCATCTGCTCTGGACTCCTTCCCCCTTACCTCTGTGCAAGGTCCTGGATCTGAGCATCCCCCCCCCCCCGGCACGGAACACGTGTTCAATAATTGACATCATAGTTATCAGTGGGTCATTAATTTTATTGCTTACACTCTTTCAGGTCTAGGTTCAAGGATGACATCTCCCATGCCTGAAATTCACACACAGGGCTCCAACTTTTGTGACGGAGACTCGAAGTAAGAAATACATTTTATATATGCTAACTAACTTGTATTCAAATAAAATCTTGGAAGAAAAAAAAGAAAGAAATACATTTTATGCTGGGACCACTAGCTGCACAGAGCCATGAAGATGTGCATGTGTCACAACAAAATGCTTAGCTTTCTGTGCGAGATGCATTCTGATCCCATCTAGTCTATCCTGTCCTCTTTGTTTTTGGTTTTGCCCCCTGCAGTACACAAAACTCATTTTACCTGTGACCTACAATGTGAAAAGGTTGTCCCCTAGGGCAGGGCACCTCTCCTCCCTCCCCCCTGTACCACTCAGTGCCTGACTGAAGACTGCCCAGGACATATGAGAGGAGGTTCATTCTGTCTCCAGAACATTCCTCAAGAATGACAGAAAGAGTACTCCATCAGAAGAAGAGAAAAAAGGGAGAAGAAATCCTGGCTCGCTCATTCAACAAATATTTCATTCATTTATTCGTTCAGTCAGTCGGTCAACGGACATTTACAGGGCTCCGTCTCTATGCCAAGCTCTATGGTAGGCCTCGAGCAGGGAATGAGGCCGACAAGGTCCTGTCTTCATGGGATTGACATTTCTGTAAGGTGGGGGTGGGGGATACCATAAACGAGTGAACACAAACAGAAGCAAGATCATTTTGGAGGGAACTTGCACTATGAAGGAAATAGCACAAGAGAACAGTCTAGAGGAGGGTGATGGAGGTCTCCTTTAGAAATGACGGAGGCCTCTGAGCCTCCAGCGGCCCGTCTGTAAAAGGACAACAATGACACTTACCTGAGCCGGTGGCGGTCGACCTCCGGCGCGGTGGCGAATTCACTGCCCCGCAGCACCCGCTGGCGCAGAGCGGCCCATGTCGTACCCATTCTCAGAGGACATAGCAAGGCCCGGCTTGAAGGCAGGTCATGATAAGCGGCACGGAGCATGGCAGTGGGGTCCCGAGGAGGATGAGGGGACAATGCCAATTAGAGCACAAGTCCAGGATCCATACATATGTTGACTTGTCCCTCCCCATTCCGCCCCCACCTCCCTACTCCCCCTGCCCACCAGAACGCCTCTCTCTAAAAGCTAGGGCACTTGGGACACCTGGGTGGCTCAGATGGTTGGGCGTCTGCCATCAGCTCAGGTCATTATCTCCAGGTCTTGGGATCAAGCCCCACATCGGGCTCCTAGCTCAGCAGGGAGCCTACTTCTGCCTCTCGCCCTGCTTGTGCTCTCGCTGTCTCTCTTTCCCTCAGATGAACAAATAAAATCTTAAAAAATAAATATATAAACATAAATATAAATAAACAAACAAATAAATAAATAAAAGCTAGGGCACTGAAGAGCTAGCTGCCTTCTAGTGGGGTGTCCCAGACCAGAGAGGGCCAGATACCCCTCGCCCTCACACACCAGCAGCTTTCACACACCGACCCCACACACCGACCCCACACACCGACCCCACACACTGACCCTGTGCTTTGAAGGGCTCCCAGTTGATCGGACCACGCCTGTCCATGAACCCCAGAGCCCAGCAAGACAGCGAGAGGGTGCAGATCTGAAACCAGCGCCAGGGAAATGCTGAAGGGCCCAGTTCTGTCCGGCTGGGGCAGAGAGGGCTCCAAGGGAAAGCACTGTCCTTCGGGCTCTGCAGAGTGGTCAGGGTGACAGTGAGGACCCTATCTCAGCCACCTGAGCTCTGTGTGGGAATGTTCTCTAAGTACCTACAATACGCCTGACCCTGGGCTTGGGGCACAGAGATACGCACGATTGCACCCCACCCTGGGGTGCTCACCAACCTGTGCGAGAGGCAGACAAGGAAATCGATCATTTCCTGGTGCCATGTTTCCTGCAAGGGAGCGGTGGGAGCCGGGTGTTGGGGGAGCAGGGACGGGGCACTCAGCATGACTTTCCACGTCAGCTCAGTTCAGTGGGCCTGCCAGAGCCCCGCCCACTCCAGCCGTGTATGGTGATTCATTCCAACTCTGGCATCAGACAGACCTGAGTTTTAATTCAGTTTTTGCCCCTTGTTAGCTGTGTGACCTCAGGCAAGTCTCTGAGCCCCCCTGGGCCTCTGTTTCCACATCTATAAAATGGGAATAGTCACATCTACCTCGACAGGGTTTTTAAAGCTCTTAAAAATGAGTTGTTGCAGAGGAAACTCAATACCTACCACCAGTGGTGGCTATTACCAGCATCAGAAGATTCCTCCCAGGCCTTGTTCCTTAGCCTTCCAGTCCTCCCTCCTCTGCCTTCCCTCACCAGCGCTTGCGTGGCGCCTCCCTAGAACATTCAGTGAAACCCCTGCCCCCACTGCTCTCAGGAGGGATAGTGGCCTTGTGCTGGGTCTCACCACAGAATCCCAGGCCCCGGACTCTGGGAATAATGAGACAGGAGATGGGGGGCGTTTGAGAGGGGGTCTGCCACCCCAGCAGGGAGCTCATCCAATCCTGAATAAACAGGCTGTCACCCCTTCCCTCCCTCCGTCTCTCTCCTTTAAATAACCCAGATCTGTTGCCCAGTTGTATCCAAGCAACATCGCTCGGGCTCCCAAGGATGCCTCCCTCTGACTGAACCCTGTAGGAAGATGCTGCAGGGGAGATGGGGGCAGGGCAGGGGTGAAGGGAGCTACAGAGGCCCTGACACAGCGTCTTCCCAGGACGCTCCAAGTAGCAAGCTCCCGGGCTGACCCCTCGGCACACCAGTGGGCAGGGCTGGCTTTCCAGGCTCTTTCCAGGAGAGACCGAGGCCCCTAAACTTACATGGAAGGTCCCGGGCTCCAGGCAGCTCGGGGCACACAGGAGCCAGCCAAAGGCCTTGGAAAGTTCGCTAGCCCAGCCTCAGCCTCCTGGGCTCTACTACTCAGTAGTAGTACTCACTCGCGGTGCCATCGCAGCCCGTCACTCGCCCTCTCGGAGCCTCAAAGAACCTTAGTGTTAGAAGACAGCTCCTGGCGGTGGGGAGTGGGATAGGGAAGGGGCACTGTCACACCTTCCAAGGACATCTATCCAAATGGCAGCCATGCAGACTGCTTCAGGAATCACACCCCCAGGAGCGTCACCTACGTTTGCACACACGCACAAGCGGGCAGCTGGACGAGGGCGCTCGCGCTCCGCCAGGGTCAAAGAACAGGAACCAACAAAACCTCTGTGGACAGAGAGCTGACGGCTAGCTGAACTCCGCAGCCTCCAGAAAGAGAAACTACCACGCTGGTGTCTTCAAACATGAGGCAGGTGTATGTGAGCTGATGGGAAAGGATATCTAGAGCCGGAAGCAAGGTCCACACGTGGACGTGGGCACGACGGTCAAGGCAGGGCTGTCCGTGACGGTGTGGGGCCGGAGCCTCAGAGGAACGGCTAAGTGTCGTGGACTCTGACCACGGAATCCCACGCAAGTCACACCCGACAACCCAGGCGCACACACGGAAACGGGGAGCGAGCGTGAAAATGCAATATTCTGGGATAAGCTACGAAAGAGAGCTCGAGTGGCCACGTAATACCGTGGATGGAAAGTGACAAGGCTTATACCCCAAAAATATGAGAGTGAGGACGTGTACGTTTTGTGAAAACATTTGTCAAACACACTTATGAGGAAAAGGAATGAGATGAAGGGAAAAGAAAACAAAGAGAACAACGTAAGAGAAAAGCCTCCCGTATCTCAATGATGAGAAGGGGCTGGGGGTTCAGGAAAATCATTCACTCAGCTCCTCAGGTGAGTGAAGAAACAGCGAGGTGAGGCAATGGTAGGGAACCAGGGGAAGAAAGTACAGGACAGGATCTAATATTCTAACAGTTCAGAAGCTGCAAAAAGGGTATGCATATATATATTTTTCTATATATAAATATCACACACACACACGCATTGAAAGTCTCTGAAGGACAGGTAAACAACCAGTAATGTTAGCTGCCTCCAGGAAATTGGGTGGCTGGGGCCTCAGACAGGAGGGAAGTTTTTACTGCACACCTTCCTGTGCATTTGAATTTTGTTCCACATGGATATGCTATCTATTTTTTTTTTAAGCGAGCTTCTAGATTTGTGTATCCACACTCCATGTCGGGAGGCTGCAGAAGATGCTGGAAAGGAGACTTAGCCTTCACAGGGGAAATGGAGGCCAAGGAAAGGCCGCCGACTTGCCTTCTACTCACTGTCATTTTGTAGGTAGACTTTTTTAACCCTTGCATCTCTGCTAACTAGTTAACATACTCTGATAACTACGTCATTTTCAGTTTTTATTTTGAACATTTTATATACACACCAAGACAGAGATGAGTACGCTTGATTCTGTGTAGCCATCATGCGGAAAGTTCACCTATCATGATTTGGCCGTCCCTGCTTCATCTCCTGTTGTCTCTTTTTCTCTTTCAGATTTCTAGCTGGAGGATTTTAAGGCAACCCCTCGACATCACACCATTCTACCCTCACCCGCACCAGGATCCCATGGGTATAAGAAACGCGGTTTAAAGGAACAAAGGAAAAAAAAATAAAAAGGGAAAAAAAATAAAAATAAAGGAACAAAGGCTGAGAGCAGAGTCAGTGCACCTTGCCGGACATGGAGGGATTCCCTGTATGAAATCCCCAAAGGTAGTGGTCCCTGCCTCCACTTGACTGTTCCCAGAGACCAGGAACTCACTACCGGGCCCAGTCTCCTTCTTTGTCCTTAATGGCCTAGAAGTAGGCCTCCCAGAAAGGACAGATACCACCCCACTCTCCCTTTGCTCTCTTGGAGGCGCCCAGCAGTGGGCCTGAGCAGCTCAAAGCCATAGGGACACAGGCCGGCTCATTAAGGGCTGCTCCTCTCCAAATCAAACCCGAAGCATGATGGCCACCAGGCGTGTTCACAGAAACCAGAGGCCCCTGCAGCTCGGCTGGATCTGGGACAGGCATTCACTGTCCTGGCAGTCAGGCGGAAACCTCAGACTGGGACTCGATAGTTGTTCTTGCCTATGTGCCTATTTGAGTCACCAGTGAGAAAGGCTCAGCCTCAGACCCCTAGGCTCCACTGCAGGCCTCCCAAGCACGGATCTTCAGGGCCGGGGACTGGGAAAACCCCTGGCTGGTTGGAAGGCCTTAGCGGCCTCTGGTGTTCGGGGAACCACTGGACCAATAACCCTGAGGCGCTCTTCTGGCTACAGACAGCCTTTCCAACTCCTGGCCGCCTGCCCTTGTGCTAAGACGTGGGCCTCCCCCACTCATCAGCACAATGCAACGCTCCCACCTACAGCTGATAAGCCACTGGCAGGCGGTGCCAACTCCTCTTTAGAGTGTGCTGGCCAGGGTGCCTGGGGAGCTCAGTTGGTGAAACATCTGCCTTTGGCTCAGGACATGATCTCAGGGTGCTGGAATCTAGCCCCACATCAGGGTTCCCGCTCAACGAGGGGTTTCCTTCTCCCTCTGCCTCTGCTCATGCACTAACTCTCTCTCTCTTTCTCTCTCTCTCTCTTTCTCACACACACACACACACACACACACACACACACACACAAAGTGTGCAGGCCAAGGCTCAGAGGAGCACATGCAGCCTCCCTCCCCTCCCCCCAAATCCAGGGTGCTTTCTGGACCCAAAGCATCAGATTCAGAGAGGGCATCTCGCTCCCTGCTCTGCACCATCTTCCCTCCTGCTGGGAAGGACAGACACTGAGCGTTCCCTCTCGGTCACAGTTCGTGTGCATTCACTCACTGAAAGCTTCCATCCCACAAGGCAGGGGTCATATCCTTTAGCAGAAGAGGAAACTGAGGCTCGGAGGGGAGGGTGAACTAACCTTCCCAGAACACACAACTGGTAAGGAGCAAAGCAAGGATCCTCACCAGGCAGCCTGACTTCAGAGCTCATCTTTCTCTACCCACAACACTTGGCAGCCCCCACGCTCCAGCAATCCAGGGAGACATCTGAGGTCCCCTCTGGCCTGCCACCCAAAGCAAGGGTGCTCCTTTACACCGGATGTCAGTGACGACCCACTGGAAAGCAGACCACGAGGCCAAGATAGCTGTGCCAGGGGTTTACTGGGGGAATGCATGGGAAAGACTGGGTGGAGAGGCGAGAGTAGGAGGGAGAGCATCCAGAGTGCCCTCCAGGCCAGACACGTGAAAGGGGCAGGGGAGGGGTTATGCAAGGAAGAGCCCAAGACCTGGCACAGGCCTGAATTCACTGTGGCCAGGCCGAGGGGGTGGCCAGAGCCAAGCCGCCCAGTAAAGCTGTCTTGCTTCTGAGCTAGCGGCTCAGCTGGGCTCAGCCACGGCCTGAGAGCAGCCCTGGGAGATGGTGGCTTGCACCTGAGTGCAGCAGTGGACCCCAAAGGTGTGGCCACCAAGGAAGGGAGCCCAGGGCAGCCCTGCACAAGGGAAGCCACCCCGGGCAGCTTGAAGCCGAGGCCCACCTTGCCACCCCTACAGGGCAGCGGCCTTCCACTGTGAGAGGTGATCTGGGCAAGAAAATCAAGTCTGGAGTACTCCCCATATGCCAGGCTTGGAGCCAAGGTCTAGAAAATGCTTTTTGGGTTACATAGGAGGGCTTTCTCAAATGTACCGTGTCAGTTATGCTCAGCCAAACTGGGCCGTCCGTAGCTGCCGCTCCCGCCTCCCAGAGCAGTGAGGCTCAGATGGTGATGTCACGCATCGGAGGAGGGCTCCCCTTAGGCCAAACTCTGCCACCGCTCTGTCCATGACAGCAGGTCCGGGAGGCCCTGGGCAGGGGCTCCTCCTGGGACAAAGACAGAGAACTCCACAGTTGAGACCTGAAGGGAGCTTCCTTTAAAACTTTGCTGGGGCCTCTCACCCAGCCTCGTTTCCAGCAAAGCGGACAGGCAACCCCTCCAGCGCAGCGGAAAACCGAGGGACCCTGTCCAGTTCGGGTGTTCAGGGCCCTGACCAGGCTTCCGGACGTTTCAGCCCCTAACCCCGCTCCTGCCTCACCTCGACCACCCCGGGCAAATCAAGGGACCTCTCTAGGCTCATCTGTCAAATGAAATCAATAATTCTTTTCTTACCCAGAAACACGAGGAACTCTCCTCGCTCGCCTCTGTGGCCGGTAGGTGGACAGGAGACCTGTCTCGTGGCAGATGACTCTGAGATTCAGACAACTCTGAGCTCTGTCAGAATGAGCCCCACAGTTCCCCTTCCACGGGACATCAGGGCTGAAAGATCCCTGATGAGCATTTAATAGAAGCCCCCCCAACCCAAGAATGCTCCCCACAAGAGCCCGCTCCTTCACAGGATGCTTTCTAAGTGACCTGCACTGTGTTCGACTTCATATCCACAATCTCATTCCTCACTTTTGAAAAGTCTATCCCATTACTGTCCCTATTTCATGAAGAAACAGAGGCACAGAGAGGTTGAGAAACTCACCCAGTGGCCCCCAGCCCTCTCTGACTACAGCGTCCTGTGCCCAGCCAGTAAATGGCCACCCAACTCTAATCCTCCCAGGGACGGGGAGCTCACTCCCTAGGGAACCTTCCCTGCTGTACTGTGACTGGCATGAGGATGTCTTTCTTCTTTTTCCTAACATGAATCTGACACCCACTTCCCAAGCACTCCCCTCAGTCCTCAGCGGGTCTTGTTCCCCCCACCCTGTGGCTAAGTTCACTAAGTACATCTTTCTTTAAATATTTGAGAAATACCCATCTCATCCCCCATCCCCAGATGTCTTCAGCTGTTAACACCCACAGGGCTTTCAAAGCTGGTGGGAACTTCCCAAACCAGAAGAAACCTTAACTATTATTGTAGCTCCAGACTCTCCCAGGAGGGTCCTTCCCAAGGGGGTCAAGAGGAGAATGAAGCCCTTCTTTCTCTCCCCACTCAGCATGCCTCCTACCCCCCAGGAATCTGGTCTCCCGGCTCTGACCTCACACCTAGCCGACTTTCGACATTTAGAAAGCTCTAGACGAATCTCCCTGTGGGGCCACGGGCCACCTCCCAGCCTGTGGGGGTGCTGTGATGAGCTGCTGCTGGCCCAAGGCAGTGAAGGGGTTAAGATGCCCTCCATGCCAGTGCAGGGGGGAGAGAGGGAGCAGCCAAGATGGGGGCAGGAGGGCAATCAAGAGCCCAGTGTGGGAAGTAGGAAAACCACAGCGGGGGTTTGGAGCTGAGCATGCTTGAATGTTCCACTCAGGGGCCTGGTTGCCACACAAAACCCTTTGTGCCCCCTTCCCCCACACAACTGAGGGGAGGCCACCTCCTGCCTCCTCCCCGAAAACCACTATTCCAAAAGCCTCTGCAAGTGAGTGTTAAATGGGTAGAGTTCCACTGGGGGTGATGAGAAAGTTGTGGAGGGGACCGTGGCGATGGTTCCACAGTGTGGATGTCCTTACTGAGGCTGTCCATACACCTAAAAGTGGGTAACATGATCCCTGTTGTATTACGTGTATTTTACCACAACTTTTAAAAAAGGACAACCCAGAGAATGGAGAGAATAGTCACTCACACCAAAGGTCTCAAGGCCTTGAGAAAGGTCTCAAGGCCTCCCCAAGGTCTCAGGGTCCAGCTCTGAGGAAGGAAGACAAGGGTGTGGGAAGCGAAGACCCTGCACAGCCCCAGCGGGGTGGCCCTCAAGTCCCACAGGGGGCCCCCTCTCCCCTCCCTTCTCCCTGGTAGCAGCCCTGGAATGTGGGGTTCCTGTCAGGCCAATGAAGGCAGCAGACCCCCAGTCCCAACCCCAACTGAGAAAGTTGGGGAACAACCCAAATATCCATCAAGAGGAGAATAGATAAATTGTGGTGTCCTCTCATAACGGAATACCCCCAGCGACTAAAATGAATGAACTACCCGTACAATATCCTGGGGGAATCCCACAGACTGTATGCGTGAGGGAAGCCAGGTAGAGACGAGAATGTGACAGAAGATGTCCGCTACTGAACTGAAGTTCCAGGACAGGCCACAATAGTCTGTGACTGTTGAGGTTGGAGAGTGGTCACCCCTGGGGGAGGGGCCACACTGACTGGGGGCGGGGCTGAGGGAACCTTCTGGGGTGCTGGGCATGTTCCGCATGTCATTCCAGGTAGGGGTTATGGGGACATACCTATCTGCGAAAGCCCGTCAGCTTAAAACAAATAATACATTATATGTTAATAAAAGAAAAAGAAAAAAAGAAAAAGGCACATTAGCTTGGGACTGCATCTTCTTCCTGGCCCCTTCATCCACTCAGTTCCAGCCTAACTTGTTTGAGTTCTTCCAACGGCCAGCCACAGGACCTCCTCAGGACCTTTGGCACTGGCTGGTCCCTCTTCCTAAAATGCTCTTCCTCCAGACCTTCCTCCCTTCTGCTTAGACCTTTGCTCAAACGTGGCCTCCTGGGAGCGGCCTTCCCTGACACGGTACCTGAAGTGGCCACTCATTCCCTCAGTGTTGCCAAACCCAGCTCGGCACCGACACCACCAGTGTTTCTGTCTCCCCGCCCCCAGCCCCCTGAGGCTGTCAGCTCTGGGCTGGTACCTGGACTCCACCCACGGCAAAGCCTGGCATACAGTAGTCGTCACTTAATAAGTCTTTGTGGGGTGAACAGGCCACTTCTAGAGCGGGTCGGCATGACTCTCTTCAAGGTGGTGAGAAGGAATTCATTTTTTGTGTTTCAGCAATCCCACACACACGCCAGACAAGCCACTATGTGCTGGGTGCAGCCCGAGCTCCATGGGGTTTGCCATGGAGCAGAGAAGAAAGGCCCAAGCCAGACCTTTCTAGCAGAGTGTGAGGAATGGGCCAAAGGAGCGTGTGCCCGGGGCTGGCTCAGCCTCCCAGTTCCCGGGGCAGGGAAACTGGAGTGGGCTCTGGGTGTGGCCATGGCTGCTGATGTCTGAGCAGCAGGAGGGCCTGTGCTTTGGCAGGAAGCGGGTCCCTTCTAAAAAGCCAGAGAGCTCGGCCAAGGCCAGCCACTGTCCCCTGCAGACCCCATCCTCCGCTGCCATGACAGCCTGTTCTGTCAAGTCGGTGGCACCAAATGCAGGGGGCACAGTGTCAGGAAGGTGACAGGCATCTGCTGAGCTCCCGCGTCCAGGCCCCGGAGGCACCTCGGCCCTGAGCCGTGGCTGGGAGCACTGTGTGCTGTTTTCATACTTTCCCCTACGTGTGTGTGCTCATGCACCGTGCACACGCATGCATGAAGCTGCCCAGTGCCACCGTGAGCCGTGTCTCCGGCACCTGCAGTTGGGGGTCCCAGCAGGCGGTCAAGAATTGTTCCATTGAGCTGTCCTTCACAGGAATGTCCTTCATTCCACACCAGGCACCATTCTCAGTACTTTCCATGGATTTCCTCAGTCTGATCTCACAATGAGTCCAGGAGGCAAGTGCTAGTCTCACTTTTACAGAAAAGCAGCCACAGATGGGTTCAGTGACTTGCCCCAAATCTCACAGAGCCAGGATGAGAACCCTTGGTTCAGGTCATGATCTCAGGGTCACAAGATGGGCTGATGTCGGGCTCCTCACTCAGCACAGAGTCTGCTTAACATCCTCTCTCTCTCTTCCTCTGTCCTTCTTCCCCCACCTTCTCTCTCTCTCTCTCAAAGAAATTAATAAATCTTTTTAAAAATAAATAAATAACCATCATGCAGAGACACAAGTCTCAAAGAAGTGCAGAGGGAAGACTCCCATACCTGCATTCTAGCTCTCCAGCTTCGGGGGGGGGGGGGGGGGGGGGGGCCCTGGGACAGGGTGAGCAGCCCTGGAATGGGAGGACTGATGAAGTTCTGTCCTGGGAGGCCACCTGCTGGCCATATGGCAAGAGGACAGCCTCAGCAGCCGGCCTCTCCTCCCCTCTCTGGATAGCCAGCTCCTGGAGGCCCATGGTGTGCTTAGGCCTGTACTCAAGGGCACAGTGCAGAACAACACAGACATTAAAGTCAACGGCCCTGGGGGTGCTTACAAAAACCAACAGCCCAGGATTAAAGAGGAAACTAGAGATGACAAGGGCTCTGAAGGGAAAATATGGGTGTTTGGAGGCAGTGTGAGGGTGAGGGTCCTCTTTGGACAGGGTGGTGGCAGGTGGCCTCCCCAAGGAGATCATATTTAAACAAAGACTTGGGGGTCGAAGAGGTGACTTCCAGGCAGAATGAGGAAAAGTGCACCTGGGCAGACGGGACAGCTGGGACAAAGGCCCTGTGGTAGGAAGCTCATCAAAGCCCAGCAACTGAGAGAAGACTGGTGTAGACAGAGAGCAGTGAGGTCCACAGGGGGCGGGGGTGGGGGGTGCTTCAGGAGCTTGTATTTGATCCTAAAGGCAGCGGGAGGCTCTGAAGGGTCTTCCTGAGGGAAGTGTTGCCATCCCATCTACGATAGCAGCTTCCCAGAAGAGTAGATTATGAGGAGGTGTGAAAAGACCAGCAAGAAGTCCACTGCAATTGTCTAGGTGAAAGACGGAGGTGGCTAGGACCAGGGTGGTGACAGAGAAGATGGAGAGGAGCAGACAGGTTCTAGAGAACGATTTTGTAAGCAGAATCAACAGGGCTGGTATTGGATTGGATGTTGGGGTGTTGAGGGAATCAGATTTGAGTAACTGGGTTGAGGGAGGGGCTTGAGTGGTGTGGGAACAGTGGGCAAAGAACAGAGAGAGCCCAGTCTTGGATGGGGTGGTGGGCTCAAGATTCCCCCAGGGGACCCTAGGAGAGATGCACAGGTGGGTGATGGATCAGGGTCTCGGGCTCTGAGGAGTGGTCTTGGGTAGAGAAAGGCAGGGCACCATGGATATCAAGTGGAGTTTAAAGCCTCCAAGAGAAGCGAGTAGTGGGAGGACAGGAGAGCCATCAGAGCAGAGTGGGTAGGGTGGAGGGAAGCAAAGGGGGAAGAGACTGAGGTCAGGGACTGAGTTGGAACAGCTAGGGAGGTGGAAAGGAAGCTGGGGGGCACGAAACCCAAGGGGTAGGGAAGGGTTTCAACTATGTCCAAGGCTGGTGTGAGGTCAAGTAGGGCTAAAGCCAACTTGGCAGCCGGGTCCCACAACCCAGGCATGGTGAGTGGGGACAGCAGGAAGCCCTCTTGGGGGTAAAGAGTGACCCTGGGAGGCAGGAACTGTAGGGAGGCAGAATCCATCAACAACTTGGCTGGGAGGAGAAGATGCCGCAGCTGGAAAGGAACTGGGGTGGGCAGCCACAAAGATGGGGTGTCAGGGCCCCGTGGCGGTGTGCTGATGGGATTATGGGCATGGAGGCAAATAGAGCACATTGGCCAGGCTGCAGGACCCAGCAGCTTTCCGGAGCCCTTTCTGCCCCATCCCCTTTCCCCCTGGGTCATGCCCCTGCAATGACTACCCCTCCCTTTGATGAGAAAAATGAGCCCCGCAGAGAGGCCCCCAGGTCACACAAGGGCTCTACTCAAACTGGCTCTGTCCATAGCAGACAAAGGAGGTGGGCGATGGGGTGGGGGGAGACTGCCAGGCTGTTCAGAGTCCTGGGAAGCCAAGAATCATGGTGTGGTCGTGAGTGCCCTTCCTTCTCTGCCAGGCCTGCACAGGCATGCGCACACACACCAGAGCACAGCAAGACAGAGGAGGTACCCAAGGGAGATCCCTTGTTGTGGGGCCTGATCCTCACACTGTTGGGGGAGGGAGCTGTTAAGAGAAAATACAAACGTACAAATACAAAATAGGGTGGGGGGCCTTGGAAGGGTCTGAAACTTACACTACATTCGCTTCAGGGTAGCTCCACCTGCGGCTGCCATGACCTCAAGCAAGTGATGGGACCTTCAGTGCCCACTCTGGAGAGCTGTGGGCACCAACTGGGACAAGAGTGCACAGTGCTCCCACGGGGCTGGCTCAGCAAGGCTGCACTGTGGCACACTGCGGTGGCAGCTGGTGTAGCCCGGGGTCCCCTGGGCTGGAGGGTGTGGGGACAGCCCTGCTCAGGGCAGCAGCAACTCCTGGGGGCAGGAAATCATGAGGAGGACAAAAGGGGGCTGATGGTGTGTAAGACCGACACCTCCTGTCCTACCCCAGTCCCAGAGCTAGCCTGGCACCTCCTGGGGGCTCGGCAGATAGCCCTGAACTAGGACTTTATCCTCGGCCCCGCCCCCGCGTACACCGCAGACACCTGTCACTCCTCCAGGCCAGTCCGCAGCAGGAGAATTAGGCTACTGGACAGATACCCAGAGTGGGGATGGGGCAGGTGTGGGGGGGCACATCCAGCCGCCCCTAGAGAGCCCTGACCACCCTGCTGCCCAGGCGGGGGCTCATCTCGGAGTGCCCTCTTTGGCGGGGCTCGAGTCCTGGACCCGGTGGCGGTGGCGCGACCCGCAGGGCTGGGGAGATGCTCGCGGGGCGGCGCCATGACTCGGGCAGAGCAGACAGGACTGGGCCACTCCGCAGCGCTCCGGCCTGGGCTTGGGGAGGGGGCGTCCCGGAGACACTCACCGCCGCCTCTGGCCTCCTGTCCCCGCGCACCGCAGCCACTCTGCCTGCTTTCCCACGGAGACGGGGCCCACGGGGTGCCGCGCGCGCTCAGCTCCGTCCCGCCGGGTCTGCAGTCTCCCGGCGCCCGGGCTGTGCCAGGGCAGGGCCTACGGTGCCAGCGCAGGGCCCGCCAAGTGCCAGGCGGACTGGCCACCGCCCCCTCACATCGCCTTAAGCACCCCCCCCCCATTCCGCAAACAAGGAAGCAACCCAGAGGCGGGCACACACTCTGAAGGGCAGGGATTGGACTCCTGGGCCACGCGGTGCTCCTTTCCTTCCCCTTGGCCACCTCCCTGTGACAGCAACCAACCTTCCTGGGGAAAGCAATCTCTCTAATAAGAAAAGTACATTTTGGGGCCTCATTTATTAGCAGCTGCTGTACAGGGGGCACTGAGGGCAGGGGTCAAAAGGAGACTCCTGTCCCTCCGGAAGCTCATAGCCCAAGAGGAGGTAGGTCAGAGGGGGTGTGATGCAAGGGCCCTGGAACCATGCCAAATTCAGAGGCAGGCTCCCTGAGGCCATGTGCCCTGGCCAAGGTCACATGTCGGTCTGGACTGAGCTG